>CAKALG010045591.1:0-11411 GCA_916700815.1 Helicolenus hilgendorfi
GTCCCCCAGCGGCGTTCGTGGAAAACCTCTACACGACCTTCGTGAAGACCTGACCCGTTCACCAGCCGTACCAGGGTCTCCTCCACTGCAACACACACACATCACACACATTAACGTAATGATCTGTGGATGCAAATACACATATGAACTGGCATCTATACACATTTTTTTCTACGATGTAATGTGTTCGCAGACAGTTTATTGGAGCCTCCAAGCAATGAAATGTTTGCAGCGAACAGCATCACGTTCCTGAGTGTGCAGAAATGCTGAGTTTTCATTATTAATTCCAACGTGACTACATTGAAAGAACACATGACTCTCTTTTATCCGGTACTTGTTGGCGTGACTTTGAACTCACACAGAGCAGATTATTTTCATTGTGAGTGTTTATGAGTTTAATGAAGCCCTGTAAATCAAACTAATATGAAAACAAACGGAGATGAAAACCATAGATTGTTTTCAACATGCTGCAAAGGAACTTATTTTTCCAGAAGCCACAGAAATAGTCTTTGATTCAAAAAGAAAAATAAATAAAATAATTTCAAGTGAGGGGAATTTTTCTTTCTTGCTCTTTCCTGGACATTTGCTAGAATCAATAAAAGCAGAATAAAAATCTTGATTCTGCAATGACAGCCTTTGTTTTCACTGTGAAACATAAAGCGGTTTCATTCACAAAACATGGAGGCAATTTGCTTCTATTAGTTTGTTGTACATGGTTTGAGAACACCTGATTTTAACACACAATATATATCAGGGTATTTAGAAAATGACTATTTAACAATAAAATATAACTGTGTGAAAGTAAACTCTCTACAGTGGTCGGTTTGAGCCAGTTTGCTGGATTCAGGGTTGGAGTGCCCTGCTCAAGAACGTACCTACATTATAATCACATCATGTGTGTGTGTGTGTGTGTGTGTGTGTGTTTGTGTTAGCAGAGGCTTCATGGATCCACAGTACATCTCGTATTCCTGAAACTATGCAGCAGCTGTACTCGTATAATTGACTTGATTTATCACCTTTCAGAGCGCAGAGAGAAAATGAGTAAGAGGTAAACACACACACACACACACACACACACACACACACACACACACACACGCACATGTACGTACGTACGCACGCACACACACACACACACATAGAGCGACACTCTCCTCGGTGTTAAGACGTGCTCTCGCTGACTGAGACTGTTGACAATGTCTTGGAGAGCAAAGCCAGACACATTATCTAGACAGGATATTAGTCTCATCAGACCATCATAAATTCTAACTGTGTAGCATTTAACTCTCATTAGACAGTCAAGTACTCTGCTCTCACTAGCCCATCATAATTTAATACCTACCATAACATTATACCATCATATCTGCTGCACATATTTGTATCATATTCATACAGAAAACCAGCAAATTAAAACCAGAAATTAGATGAACTTTCAACCTCCTGTTGCTCTTTTTTCGAGACAATACTGAAAGTGACTGAAATAGAGGAAATCAACAAGTGCTGTAATAGCACATACTTAGTTTTCAACAAGGAACCGAATACTCAATTACCTGAAACAGATGTTGAAACTATTTCACATACAAAACAGTCTGTCTTTTTTAAATTCCTATGAAGTTGGGTAAAAACTGGAGGACTCTGCTGGCATAAAGATGTAAAAGTAGAACAGTAATTAATACATCTCATAAAGGTTAACTACTTTTTTTAAACAGGATATCTTTAAATGTCCTCAAATGAACCACCAGACAAAAATCTGCTCCAACCGTTGATGCATATTTCTGTTAAATAGTCATTTATAGTTGGTGCTATAGAGTTACCCTCATTGCTTCTGCTAGACACTGAAAAATACACTTAAATTAGCTGCTTCTATCTTGTTACATATTTTGTGCCATGCTGGAGAAAGCAGTATAGTTATTTTCTAATCAGCTTAATTGATCGAATTACTGAAAATATTGGATTTTAATTAGATTGCAGCAAATTTGCCACTGGTTTGTTGACACTTCTTTAGTTATTTTTTTACCACATGGTATCTTAACGATCAGAAATAAACAATGTCTCCAACAGGGAGTTACTACAATTTTTCCCTGACACGAATGTGCAAAACATTTACCTATAAGGGCACTATAGAGGGTCAATTTCACCTAGAAACTTGCTAGTCTTTGGACTGTAAACCCACATTACAGCAGCTGCCGGTATCACGGTTTGGCACTCACGTTACCGTGTCGGAGAACTACGATGGCCTTCAGGTATCGTAAAAACGTGAAAGCCATAAGCGCCAGTGTTTGGCGGAGCAACATGACGGACTCCATGAAGAGGACCCGCTCCCTATGTAGAGATGAAGGACTCATTCTAAGCATTAAAAACACGACGAGTCTTAGTTTCAGGTGATTATACAATAATGAAAACATAGTTATGAATATTATATTCAAATTCTGCTAATAGATCCCCCTAACTGTTACACACTGTTCCTTTTAAAGCATAAAAACTCATTATGCTGAATGGCCCATTTCAGAATAGTACTGTATATAGTATATTATTGGATTATATTTAGTGATGCACTAATGTGTTCATCACTTTAATGTTGCAGCTGGTAAAGGTGGATTTCTTACGATATATACTACTTGTGAACTTGGGAAGAGGAAGAGGAGGAGGAAGACGAGGAACAAGAGGAAGGGAGGCAGCACATGTAAGCTTTAGTCTTCAGAGATAATGAGAACCATACAGGCAATCTTCACAGGACATTCATATCTCTGCAAAGAAGAGTTGGACTGCAACATATTTGCAGTTGTGCGGAATTATATGGTGGAAGTTAACTTGATTTATTTTGCAGGAAATGTTGGTAGAATAAAGACAGATGCATGACGAGAAAGTTAAGGTGAATCAGTCAATTTATTCTAAAAAGCTATAGTGTAGCCAAGATGTTTTTAGCCTGCAAAATCAAAAACACAAGAGCCAAAGTGTAAGAAATGGATTAGGCAAATTTAGCATGTCTGTCTAACTAGCTTACGACCTGCAGCAGTAACACTAACGTGGTACTATTTCCATGGACAAGAAGCGCATCATTTTGTTGGGTTATAAATGATGTTTTCCTGGATGCTACCATATAAACTATGTAGACTTTGTCCTGTTTATTGGATTTGGGGAAGTTTACACTCCAGAAACCACAAACCTAATTGCTACCCGAGATAAAGTTACGTTTTCCGAACACATGTGGTTAATCCTTATCCTCAAAGCCTTTTCTCTTGAAATAGTTTAAATGTAAACAATAAAGTATAAATATAACATTTGTTGGTTGGATGTTTTGCTTGAGTAAGCTATACACCCAAACAGGGATGACGTTGGAACCAAATAACCTTACATTCTCCTCATTATACTGTACTATTATACTAAAGCTAAGTAGCTCTACAAAAACAATGTTGAAGCCCCCCCTACTTGTATCTAAGAAAAGTTGCCCCTCACGCCCAACCTGATATTTTCTGACATCATCACCCTTAAAAAAAAAAAAGAAGACAAATCCTCGAACAAAATCCTCAATTTGAATAAGAGCAAATAGGTTTTTGACCACAGTGAAGATGCAATGAAAAGTGTTTTTAAGGCTAAACGCCAACAAACATGGATTGAAGCAGAATATTTCGTTAAGTAAAAACATGTTTTGAATTTTAAAATTATTACAAATATCTATTTCTTAATAAATGTTCAAAGCTCTGGAGTTATTGGAAATGTTTGGCTCACACGAGTCGGAAATAATCCTACGTTACCGCCACTGGAGTCTAATTCTACAGATAGTAAAATACTAATAATATTAGTGTAGCCTGATATTTATCTGCAACTGTGCAGTTATTACCCGGCTTTGTTGAATACTCGATTCTGATTGGTCAATCACAGCGTTCTACGGTTTGTTATTTCTTTATAGCAGACCGTTGCTATGTATAACAGACCGTTGCTATGTATAACAGACCGTTGCTATGTATAACAGACCGTTGCTATGGACGCAGTTCTGATGTCGGACTCTGGAGGACCGTTTTTGTGTCAAATGATTCATTTCTTATGTAAGTAGCCGTGTAATAAGCGGGATAATGTACAGCTAGCAGGGTTTATTTCACAGTAGTGACTGGCTCGCTGTACATTATCCCTTCATGTGTTATACGAGCAGAAAGCTTAACGGGCGTAGCAACGGTAGCTAAGGACGGCACATTGTTTGGTGAAAACATTTTCTGGTGTAATTCATCTCTGTTTCCAAACTAACTTTAAAATATCATAAAATATCAACATGTCAAAACCACAAATTTCATTTTTGGATTAGAATGTAAGAACATAAATTTAGCTGTTATTCCAGTGGTGGAAAATAAATGAATTCAACTAATAATTAAGACCTTATGTTTACGCAGTTAATGATATTTCCTCAGTCAAAAAGCGAGGAAGGTTGCAATCAAAACAAATACTTATTCAAGTAATTATGCAAAAAGTCAAGGATGCTGGTGTCTAACATATCCGGTCTCTTCACAGTCGAACAGCTCCCATGTTCACTTTGGACGGCCAACAAAGCACTTCACCATAAACTCTCTAATTTGGACAAATTTGACATTTCATAACAAGCCCAGCACCTTTCCTTTGCATGAGATATAATGACTGTTTTTGTCCAGGGGAAACTAGACGAGCGAGCTCCAAGTGTTGGTGTTCGTCCAAGTGGTGCAAGCCTTTAGAGGCCGAGGGGAGCTCCAGCACCAGACTGTCATTACCTGAAGAAGGCCAGAACATGGAGTGATCGCGTATTACTAATGTTTATCTGGCAGGCAGGGCGGGTCTGGACCGAACAGGACTGAGTGGCTTCGGCTCAACAGTTAACCAGCTCCATCTGTTCAGAAAATGTTCTCATTGAACCTCAGATGTTTTTGTCTTTCACATTGTTGTTGTCATTGCTCTTCTGGTGTCTTTTTATGTTTACTTCTTTTCACTCTTCTTTCTGTTTAGTGTAATTTCTTTGCTTCTAATTTGATTTTCTTGGCCAGTCATGCACACTCAAAATTTGGCCACACAAGCACATTTTGAAACCAGTTTGTGCCTCTCGTGTGGTCTTTGTAGCAATAGTTTGACATTTTGGAAATACCCCTTTTCAGCCAAGTGAAAGGAAATAATGCATTAAAAAGTATTTAAAATCAGGGTTTTTATAAAATGGCTTTCACTGCAAAGATATACTTGACGCAGCGTGTCTGATTAACACGCTGTTACAGAGGCGATGACTATTATAGTGATGATAGTGTTTGTCGATGGGCTGTTTTTGACCTGAATTCTACTGTGATATGTTTAAGGAACAGTTTGGCAGTTTGGGAAATATGCTTATTGACTTTCTTGCTGAGAATTAGATGAAAAGATCGATACCACTCTCTATCTGTATGGTAAATATAAAGCTTCAGCCAGCGACTGGTTAGCTTAGCTTAGCATAAAGACTGGAAACAGGAGGAAACAGCTAGCCAGGCGCTCTCTAATGGTGACAATAGCAGCCAACCAACACCTCTAAAGCTCACTAAAATTAACATCATGTAGAACAAAAACAAAAGAATTACAAATCCTCGAACAAAATCCTCAATTTAAATAAGGTGATTCAGTGTTGTATTTTATTAAATCGACTTTCTTTAATGAATATAACATGTCAATTTTGTCAACATATAAACTGATGACGTCTTGACGGATTCGCCATGCAAATACAGATACAAAATTTACAAAAAGAACTTAATTCATTTACCATAATAGTGTGAGAACCACAATAGTTTTTTGTTATTGTGGTTAAATAAATGCAATTTATGGTGCAAGCGGGAGAGCAAATTGTTGTTCTTGAAAGGCTAAACGCCTACAAATATGGATTGAACCAAAATATCTTGTTAGCTAAAGATTTTTTGTGAATTTTGGAAATGATTACCATCTATCTTAGTTTTAACTTTTAGACATAACGCTCTAAAGTTATTGGATATCTCTGCTGTGCAACTTGAAAGTAAAATATGCGTTGTACAAATTGAAGTAGAATGTGCCTTGTGTATTGCCACTCAGAAGATAAGTCTCCTCTCCCGGCATAGAGGAGTCATTGTATATTGATATAGCTGTGGGCAGGAATGATTTCCTGTTGCGGTCCTTATTAGGTTTTAGGCTTGCGGCGGTGCCTTCAGTGAAGCAGCGCCAGGCATGTTTTCATTCAACTGAGGTTCGCTATAGTCTCTCACATGGCCAGATCCCGCGATAAACCAAATGCTCCACGTGAGACCAATGGGGTTAAAGGTCAGGAATCTACAGGAGCGAAGGCTGGCCGCGTGAGAATAACCGAGTTAAAGCTTCACGCATCCACGGGAAAAGGCATATTTTAAATGATCGGTCTCTGGATTTTATGAATCGATATCGGATCATTTAAATAAAGATCGATTTGAATCGGAGAAATCGATTTTTTAAAGCCCTAGATGAAAAGGTCAAACTTGGTCTGATTCTTTTGTAAAATAAAAGCAAAAGACTGACTCAGCTCACTGTTAAATGTGTTCATGCATGAAGCATCTCTTCATGTGTGTTTGCTTAACTGTGTGTGCATTACATTAGAAATGAATAAAATCAGATACGCTGTGGGGGAGTTGGGTTGTTCTGTTCCCACAAGCTGATAATTGAATTCAGCAAATAAAAAAGTGAACATAAATCATAAAAACAGAGTACATAGGAGGTATTTCAACACACGTGAGAACTGGAGAGTAGAAAGTAAATCTATATTGGCTGATCTCTGACTATGTTCCTCAGTATTGATGTTGGAGGGTGGAGCTTTTAGCTTGGCTTCACATACAAATAATAACATGATGTTTTTCATGAGTCCAAAGCTGAAATCATTTATAATTGGATCTCTGTAGCTGCTCAGGTCCACTGTAAAAAAACAGCCTGTTAAACATTAAACCCACAACACTTAGTTGGACCCTCGAGATCAAACTGTCAGCTATGAAAGTAAGAGCTGTGCATGTGTGTGTGTGTGTGTGTGTGTGTGTGTGTGTATCACTTCCAATTGCTCTGGTAATACGTCATCTGTCAAGTGAAAATTACCCTAAATGCCCCAAAAATGAAAAATGTGGTGTTTTGTTACATGTTACATGCACATGGGAAAATGTCTCTCAGGAGTTATTGTTGGACTTTGGCCTCAGCTAATGTAGGACATATTTCATGCCTTTAGCTGATACAGTACAGTTTATTATATTCTTATTTATCTCTCTGGCATTCAGGGAAAAGATTTACAGGAATACACAACATTACAAATGGATTCAAGTGTGTTTATCTGCTCTAACACAGACCACAATGTTTAGCATGTCCAGCTAAGTAGTTTAAGCCTACAGTATTACGTCCAGGCCAAGGAGCATATTTAGTAAATATGTAAATTTGTGGTGTTACAGGTTCAGGCTGTTCTCATACACCATTCATAACTATATCTACGACATCCACGCAATTGTGAACCATGAAGTATAAAGAGCACCAAACGCCATGTAGAGAGGATTTTAAACAAAAAAACAGGCATAAGTATTTTTTACAGCCTTTTGATTAATAGAAAAACAAATGTCAATGTACTGTTGGATCGAGAAGTAACAGCAACCAAACCGATCTCACGGGAAGGATATTCTGCGTGTCATGAGGATGCATTTTGGCGTTTTCACGTGTCATTTGTACGCCACGCAACAAAACTACGGTAACGTCTGCATTTAGGTTTAAGCAACAAAACCACTTAGTTACGAAAAACATCACGAGTGGGCTTAAAAATAAGCACGTAAACGAAGTAAAACACTTATGGAAACAACAGTACAGAAAATGTCACTAACGTAACTTAGAAAAAAAAAAATACTGGTCTTGAACATCGGCCTCCTGGTTGAAAGTCCTGTGTTTTATTTTTTTATTTTTTTTATTTAACCTTTATTTAACCAGGTAAAATCAATTGAGAACCAATTCTCATTTACAATGATGACCTGGACAAGAGGCAGCAGCAGTAGTATAAAGACACAGTCCACACAAGCGACACAAACAACACAGATACAGTACAGTATGACAAACATATGGCATGCCAAGACATGAGAAAATGGCTAAAAACACCATCCATGTCACTAGCTCTGAGCATTGCATATTTACGCGGATGCCTTTACATTGCAGTCAATACAGACTAGATGGCGTAAAAATTACACACCAAAAGCAAGAACGGCGTTGTTATTACACGCTTTGGCCTTGCGCATCATCGTGTCATTCACACGCTTTTTCGTGCAACCGGGCTGCAGTAACGGAAACTACGGAAGCAGGGTTTAGCAAATGTTCAGTTGTTACTGGTTTGAAGACTAAACACCAAACAGCCAATATGTAGCTTAGCAGTTTATATACTTTACATGGTTTGTCTACTGCATTTTCATAAATGTGGAGGCAAAAATTGTATCATGAATTCATCATGATTGTATATGTCAGGGAATATCAGGAATATGGATTTTGCAGCAGGCTCGAGAGACAATAATCTACAAGACACACGTGGATAAAGTACATGTTTACGTCGATTCATGTGTACGTTAATTAGAAAGGCCATCTCCCAAAAACTCTCTCTTTTTTCCTTTTTGTTTTTGTTTTGTACATTAAGTGTGTTTCTGGTTACTTAAGAATTTTCATTGGCAATTACATGACCATCAATAGACGAAAATTGTCCTCTTTCTCACAAATGACGACAATCTGGGGACCATTTGCTTTTAAATAGTGTTTTTGTGTGTTGTTGAGGTTTTCAATGAGCTAGAGGTTCTGATCCTTTCAGTGACATAACGTCCTGTATGGCAGGTTCATTTAGTGTTAACACCCAACATGTGTGGATGAACGTGCACTTTTCCCACACACAGAACTTCAATGGTGTTGGGTCACTCATTCTGGTAAGTGATCACACAGGTATGCACTAGTATGCTTTGAAGCGTACAAAAATAAAAAAAAAGATCTGAGTCATGCATCAAACAACAAGTCAGCCAAATGGTTTGTGACAAGAAAAGTGCACAACGCTGTGATTTCATATTTCTGACAGCCAGCAGCATGTGGTCTCGGTTTCTTTCTCTGCAACCTCAAAGATCCGTGTCTTGTAAATGATGTGAGGAAAGAACCGATCTTTGACGGTTCCTTAACGGGCAGAAACAGCATTCAGATGGTCGAGTCTATTTGATGTGAACCACCACTCATCACGTGGAGAACAACCATACTGACGTAACAAAGGAAGAATAACATTTGCGGTAAAAAAAAAAGAAAAGAAAAGAGAAATGTCTGTGGCTTTGAGGGTCATTAACATTTTTTTTTCTTTCAACCTGAACCAAGATTGGTGGTTTTGACCGAGGTTTTATCTTACCCTGACAGGACATATGTACGTACATATAATGGTTTTCAAGTCCTTTTGATGTACACTAAGCCATGTGGCTCCTCATCATGTGTCGGAAACCATGAGATTACGCTGAAAAGAAAAGCAGATCTACTGATCCTTTAAACTTCCCACAGCTCGTTTTGGAGGACAGCAGGTGTGGCAGAGATCTACGAGGCCCATAAAGTCATCAGCTCGTAAATCTCTGGTCTTATATTGCCAGCTTTGGATCATGTGCACTGATATATGTGCTTTTATCACAGCCAGGTTTCTTTAGTAGAATGTGTAGCAATACATTATTTATATATTTAACCTATAATGCTTTATTTCATGATGCTTGTGTATTTTGATTTTTCAGACTTTCTTTGGTCAAATCAAAGTGGTTTAAGTTTAAATCTCCCTTTTACGATTTGGGATCTCTTCTCAAGTGGACATACAGTGTCACAGTCAGAATTACTTTGTATATTTGAAATATGCTAATATACTAATTCATATTTTGAATGCAAACAGTTAACAATGTCTGCATGTCTCCAAGTTTGTGCCTCTCATTTATTGCTATTGTAGTAAGTTTCAGTCACAGAGAAACATTGTTTGGAGAACCAAGATTCTTCTAACAATCTGGATAAAAACATTTTTTTCGTCCACTGCATGTAAATAAGGGATTGTTTATCTTAATCGTAGCAAAGATGGTAACTGGAAATGACATATGTCCTTGCTCAATTTGTACAACATGAACCAACATTTTTAATTTGATCATCAATTATATTGGTATATATTGATATTTCTTTCCAATATTCTATATTTTCAAAATAACATGTTAATACGTTGCTTGTGGTTTACAAAGAGTAAAGATATATTGCATAATTTATGGCTAAATGGATTAAGAAATATGGTCGAAACTTGAGAAATGGGTTAAAAATATTTTTGATCGTGCAACGGATGGAATATTTTTTCATCCTGTTGTTTAGAAGAGTGTATTCTGGAAATACCTTCAAAACAGCTGAATGTGTTTCTTCTGTTATTCCTCAGAGATCATCAGGTATGTATTTTTGGGAAAATCAAATGTTTATCTTCGTGACTTGAATGTAATGTTTCATACACGAGAGGCACAAACTGAAGCTACTTCTCTCCCACAGTACTTTTTACATGAACATGGAGAGTCCAGCTAATGTAAATTCAAACACCACAGCAGATGTCTGAAATAGTTAAGATGTAGAATAAACAGAGTGTGGTGTTGCTGTTCTTTACATGAACATATGATCACTTTAAATGCTTCCTAACGGCTCTGGGGATGCTTTATTCAAACATCTTATAGTAAGTAAGTGTCATTTTTTCATTCTAATACTTTAAAAGCTACGCAAATGTGAGTGATGCTGTGTGAGGCTTTGATAACACAAATTCAATGAACCTTGGAAATCAAAGTATTAAATATTCATCCAGTGCCGAGGGGAAGTTGTGAACAGTCTGAAAAGTGGAGCAAAAGCCTCAAAAATCATTGTAGCTTTATTGCTCCAGGTTATTTTTTGAAGTGTATCTTAGATTTCTAGTATGTCTGTAAGCATTTCTGACTTCCAGTTTATCAAAGCAGCATGAGAATAAAGACTTTTCTGCTGTTGTTCATAAAAAGCGGTTTAGTGGGAGAAGAAGAAGACAGTGGAAAAAACATGAAACAGTGTGACTGGAATTGAAACTGGACTTTATTAGCACACTAATTAGTGTGAATATTACTGTAACATAAGTTGGTCCTACTTGGTTTTCCGCGATGAAGTCTATAAAACATTTCATTTCAGTGTTGAATCTTTTAGCAGAGCATGTCCACTTTACTGTTGACCACACTGGTCTGTCTGCATGTGTGTGTGTGTGTGTGTGTGGTCATCTTACAAGCTGGAAGCAGCACATTAATGAAGTCACTCAACCAAAAGAAACTGGATGTTATTATTTTGGGGGATTTTAGTTTGTGGTGACAAACAGAAAGTCTTTCCAGCTTTGCATTGTTTTGTTATAACTAAGATTGTTCAAGTAGAACAGTCAACAGTGAGCT
>CAKALG010045591.1:11431-30156 GCA_916700815.1 Helicolenus hilgendorfi
AAATGGGTTAAAAATATTTTTGATCGTGCAACGGATGGAATATTTTTTCATCCTGTTGTTTAGAAGAGTGTATTCTGGAAATACCTTCAAAACAGCTGAATGTGTTTCTTCTGTTATTCCTCAGAGATCATCAGGTATGTATTTTTGGGAAAATCAAATGTTTATTTTCGTGACTTGAATGTAATGTTTCATACACGAGAGGCACAAACTGAAGCTACTTCTCTCCCACAGTACTTCTTACATGAACATGGAGAGTCCAGCTAATGTAAATTCAAACACCACAGCAGATGTCTGAAATAGTTAAGATGTAGAATAAACAGAGTGTGGTGTTGCTGCTCTTTACATGAACATATGATCACTTGAGCAAAAGCCTCAAAAATCATTGTAGCTTTATTGCTCCAGGTTATTTTTTGAAGTGTATCTTAGATTTCTAGTATGTCTGTAAGCATTTCTGACTTCCAGTTTATCAAAGCAGCATGAGAATAAAAACTTTTCTGCTGTTGTTCATAAAAAGCGGTTTAGTGGGAGAAGAAGAAGACAGTGGAAAAAACATAAAACAGTGTGACTGGAATTGAAACTGGACTTTATTAGCACACTAATTAGTGTGAATATTACTGTAACATAAGTTGGTCCTACTTGGTTTTCCGCGATGAAGTCTATAAAACATTTCATTTCAGTGTTGAATCTTTTAGCAGAGCATGTCCACTTTACTGTTGACCACACTGGTCTGTCTGCATGTGTGTGTGTGTGTGTGTGTGGTCATCTTACAAGCTGGAAGCAGCACATTAATGAAGTCACTCAACCAAAAGAAACTGGATGTTATTATTTTGGGGGATTTTAGTTTGTGGTGACAAACAGAAAGTCTTTCCAGCTTTGCATTGTTTTGTTATAACTAAGATTGTTCAAGTAGAACAGTCAACAGTGAGCTTATGTTGGAAGCCTAAAGGGAGGTTTTTGCTCACCGTAGTGTCCACGGTGCGAGGGTACGCGAGCCAAAAATGACATTATCACATATTGTACGTTAAGTGCGGCCTCGAAAGGGTCCGCAGCTCTCGCAGCGCTTGGTCGTGCACCTCTGAATTTTTGTAACGAGGCTCCCGCTGCAAATGCAGAGGCTTTTCATACATGACTGACACAATACGATAAAAGCAAAGAAATTAAGAAGTAAAATAGTGAAATAGAAAGACGTCCCCTTTACAGAGCTTTTATAAAGGCGATTAGTTTGTCCATGAATATGAGATATGAGTTTACAGTCAATTACAAGTCCTCGTCAGCATTGAGGAGTTTGGTTTACGGCGTTTTGTCAATCACACTCGCTGACTTCTTTCTTCTTAACAGAATCTTTTGTTTCTTTGTCCTCTAGCGTATCAGAGAATACTGCAATACCGCGTTGAGCATAAACAACCTTTGAGCGTGCTCATTGTGTGTGATGTGTGAAGCGCGTTCTCCGAGCGGACAGTATAAACACAACTACTATGGTGTATAATTCAGGAGCATAATCGAGGTGATGAAATGTCTGATTTGGTTACAGACGAACGTTCCTTTAAGCTGCTCCTTTAGTCAAGTAGATTCTATTGCCAAACCTTAACCATAGCACAGTCATACTAACTATGTTTATAACCATCATTCACATTTTGGAAGGCACACATAAATACGTCGCCCTGCCGATATCGGTACAAGAAAAAAAACACACACATACGTTTCTGAAGGCAGTAGCCCTTTGAGTGTTGTGGACTGAATGCTGCCACTTCTGCCAATCAATAAATCAGCTCTTACCTGTTTTCTCTCCTCGGTCTCCTCGATCCCCCTTCTCACCCTTAAACCCTCTTTCTCCTCTGTCACCTGAGGACAAAACAGAAAGGAAAATCATACAGACTTTACAGGAGCAGAAATCAAATCTGGTTAAATAGAACTCAATCTTAGACACACATTAAACTTGACCTCACTTTTCTCTGTAGATGCTGAATGTTTCTAGACTCCTCACAATCTCATTGGACTTGTGAGAGCAAATATTCACGTGTCATGCTTCAATTTCATGTATGACAGCTTGTTTGCAGTTCATGCTTTTTATAGCTTGCTGTTTGTTTTCCTTTATTTAGGCTCCATCTCTGGATGTTTTAAACATGGCCAGATATTACACATTTCCCCTTTAATGACAGACCGACAACGGTAGACCTATTCATCAGTTAAACCCGACACTCGCAACCAAAACCTGCTATAATGTGTACCGTCTATAGACAGTGGCAACCACAACATAACACACATGGGGTCAGAAATGTGGAATAACACACAGGAGCAGCTGAACCTTCGACAGGTTTAGATTTTAAAACCGTTCTGCTACCTCACACCCATTTCCTCTCCTTTGTACTCCTTTGTATATTTTTTTTCCAAAAGCCTCTAAAATAGTGTGCCCTGTAATCTTGCCGTGTGATATGGGTATAAAATGTGAAAAATGAGAGGATACCCACCCTGCATCCGGTGCTCAATTTACCTCTTAAAGATGTGTATTTTTGTGCGAGGTGAATGAGGTCGAAAGAGAGGAAGCAGAAAGAGAGGAAGCAGAAAGAGAGGAAGCAGAAGTAGGAGTAAAATAGAGGTACCAGTGTCAAGGTAGTTTCTTTGCAGCGTTTGCAGGCTGAAAAAAACGCTCAATCAATGTGAGTAAAAAATCCTCTCATTTGTGGTTTCCTCAAAATGACGGTACGTTTAACGCACGACACCTCCCTCCAATCAGCAGCTTGGATACGACTGTTTCTCATTTGTTTTCATTTCAAAACACAATTTTATTCCAAACTCCAGGGAATAACCTCCAAAGCGGGAGAGAGCGTGTGTTTGAGCGCCATTTGTTGCTAATTTTCAGCCGTGAGGTTTGAAAACCACAAGTCTGTTTTTGCCATGAAGCTATAAGAGGATTGGCTTCAAGTCGGCATTTATCCCACCTTTAATTCCACTCTTTATTTCACATCCAAGACCACAGGGGCAGCTGCCAGACGAGGTGGCACTCGGTCCCACCTACCATGTGTTACTGTATGTGTGTGTGAGTGTGTCCGTGTCTCTGAGTAGTGTATCTAACACCACACCCTGCCTGTCAGTGTCACTTCCATCTTGACCACATCCTTAACGACTAAATAACACTGTAGGAAAAACCCAAACACACTGGTAAGCTACTGCTGAGCCAAGACAGACAACAGATGCATTTGTTTTCAAACTGCCCACGTAATGTTACATGCTGGTCGCCCTGAATGGCAGCAAAGAGTTAATGTGTGAAGTTTAAGCACTTAAAGCTTCACTAATGAACAGTTTTAGTCACGTTAGCGGCTGTATGGAAGGTAAAGTTGGCCTGTTGGTCCACCAATTTTGTTCAGACTGAAATATCTCAACAACTATTGGATGCATTTCCATTAATATTGGTACATACAGTATGTTCATGGTGTCCAGAAGATGAATCCCAATGACTTTTCCTCTACAGCACCACCAACAGGTCAAAATTTAAATTTGTCCACTGATACCATTTTTTAATTCAATCAGAACAATGGGCTCTGCATTTACATTCATCACAGTTCCTGTAACATCCAACGTCATAGCACTACTTTTTGTGCAAACTGAGTCAGTGTCAGCCTGTTCAGCCTTTTTCTTAGCTCATTGTTTTGGTTTTACAGCTGGCAAAATGACTGTATTGTCTCAGTACTCAAATCAGTTTCACTTCCAGCATCAGCAGGGAGCTGTTTACAGTGAAGAAGCTCTGATCAACCCACTGTAAGCTAAATAAAGTTAGTGACTGGTGAGCGCAGTGGAGCTTTTAGCAGCTAAAGACCCAGTTATTTTTCTGAGGAGTTGGTGGAGACCAAAAAGGAGCAAAAATATGAGTGAATATTGGACTTATAGTCAACAGCTGCACAAAAACAAGACTCCAAACCACTTGATTAAAATATTTCTGAGCTGAGTGTGTGTGTTGTGGAGTTTTATTCCCTCAAGTGGCCAAGAGAGGAATTAATCCAGCTTTAGACACCAAGAAATGACCAAGACAATATTTTCGGCTTGTTCAACTCAGCTGATCTGTGGCGCTTTACAACCAAAGAAAAAGCCAAAACCACCTAATGCACTCTCCGAGTCTATCCACCATTCATCTATAAAAAGAAGCCATGAAGCTTCCCGGTGCTGTTTTAACAAGCTTTCAGTATCCACAGCTGAGCGACTGCTTTCCGCTGAGGACCCGTTCAACCCAGAAAGTCTACAAACTCTTCACCCTTCGCTGGTTTGTTAAGCCCACAACCAGACCCCAGATGGGTGGAAGCACAGACGGACATTGTTGTAAACTGCCAGAGTGTAGATGGCCAAACATCCGCGAAGATCATCGTTTTCTTCCTCTTGTCTCCACTTTTCAGGAAAAACACTTTTGAACTCAAACAAACAATGTCACCAGAACCAGAGCCTTTTCAGGTTTGTTCAGCCAAGGTGGCTATTGCTGACCGAGCTAACTTTCCATGTTTTCTTCTGTTTACTCCAAACAAATCAGAGGCCTGTTACACCAAATTACAACATGCAAGCTATGATATGCAACAAAAGACTATTTCCTCTAGCTTATTTTTATATTATTTCACTGATCAAAACAAACACAAGTGACAATCACTTGTGAAATACGATGCTTCCGTCGTCTGAGATCTGTGTCTAAGCAGTGCTTAAAACAGGCCCCTGATACATAAAATGCGTCCGTTTAAAGGCCTTTACACACCAGGGGTGTGACGAATATACGAAATGCTCGCCTGCGAATGATATATGTTTAGGGCTTTTATTGTGAAAGGTAAGAGCAGAAAGAGTGGATCTGGTCCGAGCCGCCTTTGTCAAGGTTGAAAGGAATAATAAAGTTTGCCTTCTTGGTTCGGACTACGGAGCCTCTGTGTTGTTGTTTTATAAATATAATCCCAACTCAACCAGTTCCGCACAACGTGATTGGTTGTGGGGCGGTTGTGGCTCAGAGGTAGCCCACCAATCGGAAGGTCAGTAGTTCGATCCCCGGCTCCTCCAGTCACACGACGAAGTGTCCTTGAGCAAGATACTTAACCCCAAATTGCTCCCGAAGGCTGTGCCAAGGCTGTGATCCTGATGGGCAATGTTGGCACCTTGCATGGCAGCCATCAGTGTGTGAATGTGTGTGTGAATGGGTGAATGCTGACCATGTAGTGTAAAGCGCTTTGAGTGGTCAAAAGACTAGAAAGGTGCTATATAAATGCAAGTCTATTTACCATTTGATGCCTTTATTTGCGGTGCGAAATCTCGGAAAATCGACTTCGCTCCGAAAAAAAAGTATGCCGCTTTTTCGCCGTGTAATATTCGCGTTCTGTAAGAAGGTATGACAAAAACAACAGTTCAAGAAAATATATTGACGTGTGAATTAATCGCATGAAAAAACGTCTCTGGTGTGTAAAGGCCTTAGCAGATTCTTTTTTTTCCAGTAAAGAGCTAGAAAACAGTAGTTGTGTGATCGGGCCTTTAAGGTCAATCTTTTCTTGTTTTCTTTACTGTTTCCACAGATCCACAATAGCTTCCAGTAAAGACCTCAAAGGCAGAGTGCTGCTGAGTTATAGCAGCACATCTATCTGTATAAAAATGCACCAAAACTAGTCTGGTGCAGAGTGTTGAGCCATAGCAGCCAAGCGCATGTGCTCACACAGGGGACAACAGATCAGCCTGGTCCAAGGTTTCAGGAGCTACTGGCCAACATGGGGACTGTGGGATTCAAACACTGGACACTTCAGCCAAACCCAACTCTGATCAGCAACAGCTGTTGGCTGAATACACACATACTATATACTTACAATGACATGCCGACACAAAAGCGCCTTATCACATTTGTCGTGGCTTTATTTTCCCCAACAGCGCTCTGTGTGTGTCTCAGTGTGTTTTTGTTATTGCTGGCACCGTCCGGCTGGTGATGCCAGTGTGGAAACATTTACACCCCAGAGGGTTATGTAGATACAGACTGGTGTGGATAAATGGATTTATGGGTGGATTAGTGCATGGAAGGAAAGGCAGAAATTGTAGCGCTAGGTCATCAAGTTATTGTGTGTTTAAAGTCTGGTTTTTTTTCTCCAAAAGTTGGCGTCTGATTCTCACGTCTACTTCGAAAATCTGAACGCTGATGTCAAAGAAATGTATATTTGTAGTGTGCAATGGAAAACTGCTGGAAATACAGAATGCTGAAGAATTTCCCGATGCTCTCCTGCACACATAATAGTATATTCAGCTGTCTTGACGCTATTAAATGCTCATTATGGATTTTTAATCATATATAAGAATGACTGAACCACTTTAACACTCAAAATAGCAATAGGCCTTCTACTAAAGCATATAGGTCACTGCATACCTTTAAATATGTTAAGAAAATAATAATCAACTCTGTTTTATAGTCCTTAATTCACTGACTGATTTATCAAACCATGATGTGATTTGATTAATTTAAGGCCTGTTTCTTGAATCACACATGACAAGTGTCTATATGTCTACATTTTAATGCTAATATAGCTATTAAAATATTTTCTTGCATGGACTCATTTAAAACAGCTGATTTGATTAGTACAGACAGCTGGTTCTGTGGAATAAATAAAGGAAGATCTGGATAGTTAAGCAATTATAGCTTCCATTGCGAAACATAAAAAGAAAACAAGTGCCACCTGTTAGTGATGGAGGAAGACATTTCTACTCTGGCAAAAAAAAAGAAAGAGTCACCATCTAAAGCAGCTGTCTGAAAAGTCTGAAATGATTTAAGCTGTGAACGCGTTGACAACATTCAGCTGGGACTGCCGGGAGTAAAAGGCTTTTTCTACTGACTTGTGAATGATGAACTGTTGGGTGAGTGAGTAAGTGACTCACTTTAATGTGACTACTACCGTTACCCTATAAAGCACACAGCATTGTGATTATTGTATCATAATTATAATAATTAATCTGTGCTATATGTCCTGGTGCTTCAATATGTTTTCTAGATGAACGTTCTCGGCTGTGACCTCATGGACGGAAATGAACAGAAGTCCACTGTTATTTGCTTTTATAAAGAAGACAAGTTAAACTCATGGCTATATAAAAAAAACATATTGATTAATATGAGAAATAAAAGACATACCTCTGGGACCAGCTGATCCAACGTCTCCTTTTTCTCCCTGTAAACCTTCGGCTCCGACAGACCCTTTAATACCTCGGTTGCCCTGGATCCCTTTTTCTCCTGTAAACCCTGAAACACAACAAACACATAGGAGCTTCATTCAATCAGTGATTAATAACCATCCAACAGGAAAGGAGGAGGCCGTGTGGTCATAACATCCTGCAATATCGCTCATCAGACTCAGAGATGATCAGATTTGACTTTCAGAGGTTAAAGTTAAATTCACAGTATTTTCAAATCCATCTTTGTTTTCTGGCAGATGTAGAATAACAACTGGAGTTGGTTGTGATTGGTTCCACTAAATAAACAATTTTCTAAACTCCTTCTAATTAGCATTTGATGAGGAAAGCATCCAATCAAATCCAATCCAAGAATTAGAGAACTGCTGTGGTGCCAAATCATAAATCAATATAACGAGGACTTTTGTCTTCTTAACATTCATTAACAAACTCAGGTTCAATTTTACTTGCAAATCATTGCAAACCCACTGTATACCATAGCAATTTAAAAAAAAGTAATAATATGATTTTATATGACTTTATGATACATTTCCAAAAAGCCTTACTGCTTCCTGTCCTCCCTCCCATCCTGGCTTAATTTATAGGGGATTCAAAGATGTTGAAAGTGATTGTTAACGTCCACCATCTGCCAAAGCTTCAAACCTCTGAATGCTTGCTGACGCTGGAAGAATAGCACTATACTTTGTTTTGTTCCATAAGACAATCCAATTCAGATTTCCTGCCCTGTGGCACACAATGGGAACTTTTGTTTACAGTAAGCACACTCAAACGTCTCAACATTAATGTGGTAATGAGTTATTGATTGCACCGTTGGAAGCATAAAGCACAATCTTTGTCAAATGTCGCTGTGCCCCGATACGCTCTGATTACACTGTTGTGACTACTCAGCAATCTGAAAGAAATAACACTGAGACAGAGATACAAAATAAAAGGATGATGGATGATGTCATGTTTTCGGTGGGTTTCTATCTTTCTGCCGTAAAGGGTCAATAACTTATAAAACAATAAAACAAAAACAATGGGAAACTGTGACCCATCATATTCTGATGTTCTGCAGGACAGTCCAACGAGATCGTTCAACAAGAGCCTGGATGTGATGATGCTTTCTTTTGATTCCAATGGAAACGGTGTAACAGAAGTACATGTGCTGCATTAATCGGTTATGTACGGTTATCATCAAATAGAACTGTCAGCGAAAAAATAAATAAATCTGAAAATAAAACTGGTTTAATCTTTATTAAAGATTGTTGAATGTCCGGGGGACTATATTATGCTTTCATGCTAAAAAATAAACAAACCTTTTTCCTCCTTCCCTACGGTTAGAATTCTTTTTATTCACTTTTTCCTGGAACTATAGCAGCGGTGGGGGGGGTTTCCTTTCAGCAGGAAGATAATGCTTCTTGGAAATGTCATGTGAGAGCTGCAGTTCGTCGGCCAGGGAATGTGGGATGGATGATGATGGGGGGAGGAGCTGAGGGGTGATGATTCAAGAGGTACCAAGCTGGAAATGGTCCCAAAAACATCTGGACTCATGTTGTTGTTGTTGTTGTTGTTGTTGTTGTTGTTGTTTGCATCTTACAGGATCTATGAAAACTTTCATGGTTCTGAGGTGCCAATTCTGCCTGGATGAGGGTTCATGTTGTGGTTTTTGGTGGACATACCTACAAGACAAAGATAGATGACCCGTCCCACTGGTCCCGTCCACACCCGGTCTGAAAATAAATCCCCATCCAAAGTCTGGGGCTTTGTTTTCTTAAGTGGATTTATATGACCTTTTATACCCTCTGCGCTCGCTGCATTATTAATGCAACTGAATGTAATCACAGAAGCAGAGGGAATAACACCAGAAGTCTGTTTTGCGTAAAAGGTAACACATTCACCTTTTATGCCACTCAAACCTAAATCCTCTCCCGTAAAAAAGGCTTGTAACTCAAAACTTCTTGTTTACATTGGACATTTATAGGCCAAGTGCGTTTTATGACCTATGGGCTTGTAAAAGTCATCTAAAAAAAAAAAAAAGCCTGTCCGAAAACACAAGACTTTATTTGACACTGTGTTTGTGCGTCTCTGGCTTCACATTCATTAAATCAGAAATAGCCACTCAGAAATTCCTGATCATTCCTTCCTTACATATCACAGCATTTCCCACAGGTTGAGGATTTGTTTGCAGTGGTTGGTGTAGAAGTTTGAAACAATGGCATTTAAATGTAGTATTGGGGCAGACAGGAAACGAGGGGAGAGAAAGTGGGCATAAAACAAAACACAGGTCGACACTGTGGATACGGTATGTGGTCTTCATCTTCATATTTAACGGGCAGACATGAGAGTGGTATTGATTGTTTCATCTAATGCTCTGCTAGAAAACGAGTATTTCCCAAAATCTCTAACTATTCCATTAAAAGGTACAGTGTGTAAGATTTGGCCGCATCTAGTGGTGTGGTTGCAGATTGCAACCAACTGAGTACCTCTCCGCTCACTCCTCCCTTTCTAAGACTGCGGTAACGTAAGCCGTTGAGTTTGCTTCGCTCAGAGGCCATCCATACCATAATAACACTACCGTAGGAGCAACGGAAGTCAGATGGCGGCTGGCGGTACCACGGTTTTACACTCTGCAGTTCACGTTACCGCAGATTCACAGGCATGTCGGACAACTACGGTGACCTTCAGGTAACAGAAAAATGCAAAAGGAGCAACATGGTGGACTCCATGAGGAGGACCCGCTCCTGATGTAGATATGAAGGGCTCATTCTAAGCTAACAAAAACACAACGATTCTTAGTTTCAGGTGATTATACACTAATGAAAACATAGTTATTAATATCATATTCCATTTCTGGTAATAGATCCCCTAAAATGTTACACACTGTTCCTTTAATAGGTCTTTTTTTATGCAGTTCAATAACTGATGAATGGTAGTCTGGTTGTACCCACCTCTCAATCCTGTCAACCCAGGAGCTCCGGGGGGCCCCAGTGCTCCAGTATCACCCATCTCTCCCTTTGGCCCCGGAGGACCTGCAGAAAGAAACACAATTATGGTCACATTGATGACATAATGCATTGGTGAACAATGTGAATACCAATGCAAACGTTTTCAGCGATAGTAGATAGTTTTCAAGTCCTTTATGACCTACGCTGCATTGTTTTGATATGGGACGATCAAATGTCCTGAAAAAGCAAAGCTATGGTCAGTCAGCTTGGACTCCTGGTGTACATGTTTCAGATGCTGGTGGAGATTGTAGATTGTGAAAAACAACATCGAGTGAGTTGAAGAGAAGCTCAGTAATCTTCGACTGTTCAGTAGCAGAAAAAAAAAAAGACTTTACTAATTGCAGCATATTATTCTTTCCAAGGAGGATTTAAAAGTCTAGTTGAATTCACAACAGTGTAGGGTTTTATTTAAGCTTAAAAATGGCTGCATATATATGTTTTTAATCCATTTACTTTAGAGATATACTGTAACTCACACCACATCCATGAAAACAACCCGTTTTTTATCTTGACTTTACTGTACTTCTTTTGGAGAGGAATAAACGCTGCAACAGGGGTTTGTGAGGAATAAAAAGAAGGTAGAAATATAAGAGACACTCAGGGTGTCTTTATTATTACAGCATGTTGGACCGCTTATCTTCAAAGGTGCTGCCAGAATAAAGGGAAGGGAGGAATCATGTAGATTATCACTTGAAAAGGGAACACATGGGACCAAAAGTTGTTTCAAAAAGCAACATGTGAGCCTTTAATTCCTGCAGATAATGATTTTATCAATGTCATATTCATCATTTACTATAGTTAACACACACACACGCACACACACACATGTGCGTGTACACACACAAAATGTAGGCCAAACTGGGTCTTACAACTGATCTAAGGATTCAATCCAAAAAGTTTGTTGTACTTGGAGAGAGTGAGTGAACAAAAAGCCAAAAAGTGAGTGAAAGAGGGCGAGAGAGCATACATTCAGAAAGAGAGAGAGAGAGAGAGAGAGAGTATGACAGAGAGAGAGAGAGAGAGAGAGAGAGGCCTGGCCACAATGGGAACCACATGTTTAACAAGGTGGACCACAACACAGCTTGTGGGAATGCTTAAAAATTCAGGGCTTGTTATAGTCCAGCGGTTCCGATCCTTCACAGCCTCTAATGTTCTTAATTTGAAAGTTTCTGATGCCGAGAAGCTGCCGAGCGACTTTGAGATACTGATCTGCCTGCTGCCGCCTCGAGCAGCTTTACAACTGGACACACTTAACGGGTGACCTCCAGGTCACGAGCCTGTGAAAAGGTCACGTTAAGAGGGGAGGCTGGGTGTCTACTACAACTGGTGATGATATCAATTGGCACCTATTTAGATTAATTGTCGAGCTCTTTTTGTTTTTAGAAAAAAATGCTGAACATTCCCGACTTCCATCTTTTTCATTGTTTCTGTTTTTATGAATGGAATATCTTTCTGTTTTGTGGTTTAGTTGGACGAAACTTGATGAAATCACCTTGAGCGTCTAGAACTCGTGATGAGCCTTTTTCAATATTATCTGACATTTTAAAGACCAAATGATTAATCAGGGTAATAATCTGCAGATTTACAATGTGGAGTTTCTGTAGGGAACATCTTCCGAGAACATCTTCCTATTGAAGGCCTTTGTAGAGAGTTGACCCGAGGACCTGGCCTGACCCGAGTTAACCTTTGGTTCACAGTGTCTTGTCAACTGTGGACAGACTTAATCTGCTACAGATCTTGGGGCTTCTGCTCATGTTTGACTGGACCCCATGGACCCATGAAAGGTCAGCAGACAGATAAATAGCATGAACAACAGATGTTGCAGTTTTAGTCAGTTGCGTCAGTCAAAACTCAACAAATTACTGAGTAAAATCACCGTGTGAGTGTTTTCTGCTTGTTACTTTAAGAAAGTAGAATTTTGGACAGGACTCTGCTTTTCTGGCTGTTGGGTTTTTGTTTTTATTGGGTTTAGCCAACATCAGTAACTTTCACTATGGGCCGTTTTATACATACAATATTTTGAGGGGAACGTGAATATTTGTGCCAAATTTTGTCCAATTCATCGAACACAGTGTTTCCCAAACTATTCATCTGGGGACCCACTTTTTAAAAATGACAAACCATCGTGACCCAATTCACAATAGGCCTAGAAATCGTGAGAAGAGCAACTTCGTGCGTAAATACACCGATCAGCCATTACACAAGGACCACTGACAGGTGAAGTGAATAACATTGATTATCTCGTTACAATGGCACCTGGCAGTGGGGGGATATATCAGACAGCAAGTGAACATTTTGAACTCTGTGTTGGAAGCAGAAAAAATGGGCAAGCTAGTATGGTTGGTACCAATGGAAACTCAGCCTGTTACAACCTCCGAAAGCTCTATTGGGTTAAATGCGTTATAGAAATTAGTGGTGTTAAAACCAACGCTTTAATATTGCATTAACTTTGACAGTCCTATTGAAAACATAAACACGTGTAAAATATTTTATAAAGGAGACCAAATAAATGCATTCATGTGGAATTCTTTGCAAATAGGCAAACTTTTTTGGCAACCCTAATAAAATCTCCTACGACTCGTGGGTTCCGACCCAGTCTTTGGGAATGACTGATCTAACAGATATTTCACTGGATAAGTGAAAACTTTGACCTGCTGGGGGATCTAGATGAATTGTCAAGTTCACAAAAGTCAGCAGGATTCATCATCTGGGGACCGTGAACTTCTTTACATGATTTCATGGCAATCCATCCAATAAGTGTTGAGAGTTTGGGTCAGATCTGGTCAGGTCAGATAAGGTCAGGTGCAAATTTTGGGGCCCATGAAGACGTCTGGCTCCACTTCCCACTGATTGAGATGATAAGATGCTACTGTATAGTCTTGTCCTTTCTCTTTGGCCACAATGTTTTTTTATTTTTTATTGTGATGTTGGATATCTGGACACTGGCGCATAATCATCTATGGTCACAGGAATCTATAGATCAAAACTTAAGAGTTAAACCGCAAAGTTTCTCTGAGAGAAAGCTGGACTTACTACTAATCTCTGAACCTCTTTTAACACATTAACATCACTTTATAAAAGATAATATAAAGTTATGTGTGTCTGCATGCGTCAGCTTTGGTAAAGACAGTTCACCATGGTGGTCCTGAAGAAACTGCGTCCTCCTTAATAGTTTGTTTAAGCAGAGCTTCACATTATTAATCTCTTGGCTTTCAGAGTCCCATGTGTTCGTTCAGCTGACAGTGTTTCAACAATAACAAGCCCAGCGGCCCCTTCAGGGTCAGCCTGCACACATCTGACAGCACCGAGTCCAAGAATACAACACTAGTGTGGAGTTCAGGCGCCTCCATCCAACATCCAGTCGCTGTTACTAATGTAATAAAGGGTGGAGCAACAGGGCAGAGAGCCAGACGGTCTTAGCAGAGATCACACCATGCCGTGATGGGACAACATGTTCTGTATGTTAAATGTAAAAGGAGATAAGGAGCACGTTGTGAAATCCATCACTATGACGAATGACAGAGGGTATTATCAGGGTTTATGTTATTTGAGGAATCAGTCATTTTAATAAAGAACAGACGGACAAAACTGTAGTCAGAATGAGGCTAAAATGTTCAATGTATATCCCTCATCGAAGAGGACAGGGTTGTGTTTAAAAGTGATTCCTTCTGGAGGATTTAGAGTAGGGGCTTTCTACAAAGTGCTTTGGCTTTACAGATACTGTTACACAGAGACAGTTTAGCATATTGGCCTGGACATAAGGCGATATTTATTTACCTATTTATACTTTGAGACATTTTAGGTTGTAAGACTTCCAAAGGACAGTAAGATATTGTATCTTCAATTAGAAATGCCGCTGATTGCCCGCAAGAAATGCAATGGATGGACCAACCCAGTGTCAACAAATGGCGTATGAATGACACAGAAATGTATAAGTCATTTTGCATGCTATAACAACGCCTTTGTTGCATCATGTGTACGCCATGTAGTCTGTATTGACTGCAATGTGAACGCATTGTGCATAAATAGGCTACGCTCAGCGACGTACAATAAAAAGTGAGAGAGACTCTTCACAGTGGGTCGGAGGGGATGGGTCCAACAAACACAGGACATTCAACCAAGAGAACAATGTTCGTGTCCCAAAGTGTAGTTCTGCTTAGTTTACGTACTCATTTTAAGCCCAACCATGACGTTTTTCCCAAACCTAACTAAGTGGTTTTGTGGCCTAAACATAACCGCAAGTTTTTCACGGTAACAACGTGGCATTAAATGACACGTGAAAAGCCATTTGATAACGTTAAGCCCATGGCGTGACATGCAAAAATGCGATATCATAATCGGAAATGTCATGCTATTTATATGCAATGAGATTGGGTTGGACGGACCTAGTAAGAGGTTATACATGATGGAAAAGTGTCAATTTCCTTGAGGAATAAAGGGAGGCTTTTCCCGAAAAAACTAAAAATGGATCACCTTCACTGAAAACAAAGAGGATGCTATAATATATGTTAAAAGCGACGACAAAAATATAGTAATGTGAGTTGAATGTGAGTGTGTATAAGCCAACCTCGTCTGGGCGATGGGACTCTTCACTAGTAAAACAAACATGCCACTCAAAATGTACATTAATGGTCATCAGATGACACCGAGGGCTGTAAATGTTTCCAGGCCTCGGCGTTGCTCAGAGCGACTCGTTACGTTTGACTAACTCAGCAAAAAACTCCCGCAGCTCAGCAGCTTTCAGCAACAACACATCATCCATCCAAATGTGTCACCGTTACTGTATGAAAACCCTGCGTATGAAGTTGTGTCATCTTCTGGCACAAGCTGGAGAAACATTGTGAATTAGAGAGAAAATGAGACATATTGTTGCCGGTGATTGTGGATCCATCCAGCAGTTGGTAAAACTGAGTAGTTTCATATGATAGATTTGTTTTCAATTGCAGGTTACCATATAACAGTAAACTTAAAGCCCCTGAAAACTCGGTTACAAGCAACAAATTTAAGTTTTAACAAAGTATAGGTTTGGGAAAAAACATCCTTAGGTAAAAGTTTAAAGCGGCTATTATAGATATTTTTTTATAATAATAGTGTGATATTATAGTGACATTGTGAAAGGGGTTACTTTTACTGATGAACCTACAGGGAATTATCACCAATGTTAATTTCATTAACGAAAACTATGATGAAATACGTTCGTCAACGACCTTTGTTTCTATGAGTAAGACGAGACGATGACGAGACGGCACCGATGTCATTAAACACTACCGTTGACGATATCAAACATGTAATATCATCATATCCTTACCAACATTTTTGTCACCTTCCACCTTCTCTTATTCTCTCTCTGTCTCAAACACAAAACCGTGCTACGGTGACGGTTCTCAGTCCGTCTCTGTCCTTCTTGTCTCACAATTAAATAAAAAAAACAAAATAGCTGACAAGAGAGAAAACATTTTGATAAAATCAAATGACATTTTGAGTTGTCATTGGCTAAAACTAGACTAAAACTATGAAGGATAAAAATGACTAAAATATGACTAAAACTAATAAGCATTTTCATTTTAAGACTAAGACTAAATCTAAAATAGCTGCCAAAATGAACCTGAATGTCTAGCTTCCCTCAGCTTTACTGAGCTTTATAGCACTTTATAACACTTGTTTAGCTGTCCTCTACTGTTTTGATTCACTCTCTTGTAAATGCTTGGTAGTCCAAAAGATGGTGTTTTCTGAGTTCCTTAATAGTTTACATGTTGGATACAAGAGTTTTATTCTCACCGTAGGAGCTAAAGATCAAAAAGCACTGACAAAGGACCTATTTCTTGTTGGTGACCTTACATAACAGCGTGTGGGCCTATTCATAAAATGCCAGCAAATATCTCCACACACGGATAGAGGGAACTTGAATGCACGTGAGTACACCATTTATTTCACACACAGACACACACACACACACACACACACAGCTGTCAAATTGAAAGATAGTTGTGAAACCCAAGTAGAAGGCGTTTGCTTCATGCCAATTAAACACTTAGACCAGAGTGACACAGTAACAAATGTTCGGAGCAACGAAAGAGACGCCGTCGAACACAGCATATTACTGGAAAACTGGGTGGGACTTTCTGGCCCAGTGCTAAACTAGTTTAACTCCTATTTGAAGGACGGGGACTACATTATGTTGATCGATATGAATATACAAAAAAAGACGTGGAGTTCCCCAGGGCTCCATTCTTGGGCCTCTTCTGTTCAACATCTACATGCTCCCACTCGCTCAGATTATGGAAAACAAAAAAATATATTATATCATAATTATGCAGACGACACACAGATTTATATTACGATGTTATCATGCACTGGGTTGCAGCAGCTATGTGTAAGTTCAAACGTAGCCTAGTTTGAACGTAATTTCTAACTTAAGTCGGAGTTTACGAGCTAGTAACATCTTAATGGTTGCACCAGCTGAAATAGTTCCAACGCAGGCATAAATTACAACTTAAATCTTATGTAAAGTCCTTCATAACATAGCTGTTGACATAGCGCATTGTTTTGAAAGGTGGGATTAACTTTGTTGGATGAGGAGGAGCGATATATACCAGCTGTTATACCGCCATCAGCAACGCGCCCCACCCTTGGCCTTTCATGATGACCGATTTATACATCACACTTTCGTTTTCCAAGAGCGGATACAGAGGATTACCGACCTGCCGGCAGCAAATTTGCAACATAACACAGACAGAGACAGGGGTCCTCAGTCGGTCCCTAGAAGTGCTACAAGTGTCTCTGGCATTATTATTTTGCTACAGCTATCGATAACCTTTGAAAATCCAAATGGATAACGGATGAAAAATAGCATTTTGGCTAATTCTTTTTTATCTATTTTTATTCATTTTGCATTGTCCCTTCTCAAATAAACAAAACTACATGTCTCGTCACTGTTAAAACACTAAACTGAGGATAACCTCATACATACACACACAGTATTTAGGTTGTAATTGAAATCATCTGATTTCCCCTTAGTGGCCACATTTTACTGTAAATAATACCATGTTGTACAATAATTTACCACCTGGAGAGGTAAAACACTCCAGGCGACATTATAAAACAGCTTCTCATGTGTCTTTATCATTAATACAACATGTGTGGCATGAACATCACTGTGAGTCACAGAGGAATTAAAGGCAAATGAACTGAATAAGAAGGAAAGAGGGGAGAGGACGGGGGAAGGAAAGGGAAGGGAACAGAACAGAACAGAACAGAACAGAACAGAACAGAACAGAACAGAACAGAACAGAACAGAACAGAACAGAGCAGAGCAGAGCAGAGCAGAACAGAACAGAACAGAACAGAACAGAACAGAACAGAGGAGAGGAGGATAAACATGGAGAGAGATGTAAAACATTTCTTGGCTAAGGTGACTTCGAGCTGAGAACAAACAACTGGGCTGCGGAGCGAAAACTAATGACAGAGCTGAGTGGTCGAGTTTTCACCCGTCTAAATTTAACCTACAATTGTTTCCAGGCTCAGGAGAAACAGCATCCCACCCACATGTGAAGCAGACACAAGATCAGGGGTCTCGTTGGGTTTGAGTTGCCATCAATCAGCTCGGGCCGCGTCCCCGGCCAGCATTACGTCACAGCATACCTATTCTGATTGTAACAAGCCAGGGAAGTCATTTTGTGCCCTGGCAGCGAGAGTCGTGCCACGTCGGGACTAATCAGATCCAAACAGACCGGAGGAAGAACATTCAGCGTTGCTCAATACCCCGGGGAAGTAATCCCACGGTGTAAATCATGTTTGCGTGCTATACGGTCACTTGCATTCAATCACAGTGCAAACATCTACTGGCTCAAACGCCCTATTGTAAATGATCTTTCTGGAGCACAGAGTTCCACCCAGAGGGATTCATTATACCGAGAGTTAAAGGTCTCATGTTCTCATGCTGTGTTCACATGTCTTTCATGCATTCCTACAAAACCGCATGGATGTCTTGTAAATTTCACTTAACATGAAGTGAGTTTTCTTTGTCCTTCTTGTGGGAATTTTGCACACATGCATGTTATCCATAAAGTCCCTCCTTTGTCTGTTTTTTTCATGCTCTTTGATGTATATAATTCCTCTTTTCTGCCGCAATGAGCTACTTTCTGCAAAACAACTACAAACGTTTTGTTGAAAGTCTTGTCATAATTGAATTAGGCTATTATATTTAAAAGAAATAAAACTCATTTAGTTAATTGTCGTGCATCGGCGCCATATTGACAATACATAGTCGGACGATGGACGCTATAATTATAAAGTGCAAGTGTCTGCTCCGTACGGAGTCGCAGCACAAAGTAGCAGGAGTCAGATTTCACACACACGGGACGAGAGAGAGAGAGAGAGAGAGAGAGTAGACAGGCAAGACGATGGCGAAGGATTCGGTGTCAAAGCGAAACGCAAAAGCGCCTATTTGGCAATACTTCAGATTCAAAACCAATGCTACAAGGGAACTTTAACATTAATGAAGCAATCACAATGCCAATTACGGAGCGTTCATGGCAGGTGTGCATGACGCAGCGACAC
>CAKALG010045592.1:0-15377 GCA_916700815.1 Helicolenus hilgendorfi
AGCTGCCATGCGGTGCCTATGAAAAGCTGCGGCCATTTGATTCTGCAGCGAATTGCAGGCAAAATAAAGTTGGGAAAGGTTTAACTTTTAGCAGCGAAGTGCGGCCAGAGAGGACCCGCAGCCAATCAGTAAACAGATCCTGTGACTCCTGTGACATGTTGACCTGTGTTACAAAGAATATATTCCCGCATAAAACACATGAATATGCCTCCCGGCTGCAGAAAAATTTAATTATTGCAGTGACTTCGCCGTTGCCTGATGTGAATTTGCCGTTATTGTCATGTTAAGGGTGCTAAATTAAGGTTGTCAATTCATTGAAATAGTTAATCACGATTGATCGCAAATTCATCACACATTGTTATCTGTTCAAAATGTACCTTAAAGGGAGATTTGTCAAGTATTTGATACTCTTATCAACATGGGAGTGGGCAAATAGGCTTGCTCTATGCTAATGTATGTATATATTTATTATTGAAAATCAATTAACAACACAAAACAGTGACAAATATCATCCAGAACAGCTGTCAGTGTGTCAGTGTGCTGACTTGACTATGACTTGCCCCCAAACTGCATGTGATTATCATAAAGTAGGCATGTCTGTAAAGGGGAGACTCGTGGGTACCCATAGAACCCATTTTCATTCACATATATTGAGGTCAGAGGTCAAGGGACCCCTTTGAAAATGGCCATGCCAGTTTTTCCTCGCCAAAATTTAGCACAAGTTTGGAGGTTATTTAGCCTCCTTTGCAACAAGCTAGTTTGACATGGTTGGTACCAATGGTTGGTACCAGTTAGACATTACTCTTCTATATCTTTACACAGCAAATAGTTGTTTGCTGCTATATTAATGCTCTGAATATCGTATAGAGCACCTGTAATAAAATGTGTCATACAGTGTAATATGTGTGATGAGTCCGTTTTATGACATGGTACAAAAACAAGAATCCTTTTGGTTTATTCAGTCGTTGCTCATCACAGCACCAGACAACGTCACCGGGATGCAATTAGCAAAACCACGCTGAAGAGTCACGACCGCCTGACACATTTAGACGAGGCTGGTGTATTTCAGGAGGAGGCCAAACAAAGCTCTGAATGACTCAAGTCACCCCGAGGAGATTCGGATCTTGATTCGTGACGGTCATTTTAAAAGGCAGGATTTTTTATCATCAGAACGTGGGGCTACAGTTATACGGTTAAACTATGAAAAAACTACCAAAAGAGATGAATTATCCTATCTACTTGAGGGGCACAACTCCATTTAAAAGCAACACGTTCACACCTGTTGTCTGGTAATTGTGAACCGTAATTGCAACAATTTAAAAGGGCATAATAATAACTATGATTTTTTTTTTTTTATATTCATAATAATAGTAGTGCTTTTGTTATTTAATCACAGAGGCAAGCACAGCAGAAAGCATTAAATGGAGTCATGGTTTAACAAGGCACGGCAGGGTTAGTCTCTCTGTCATCAACAGGCTGCTTTGTTCGGTTTGTCATTACCGCTCTGAGCCGACTGTCTCCGTGTTTATAATGGGGTCTGATGCCCTGAGCTGCTGGCCTGCACTTAGTGCTGTTGGTGATTAGACCTCGGCCTTTAATTTCTGCCGCAGAGTCGGTGTCATCATGTTGGAAGGGCGAGGGGAAGTGAAAGAGAGGCTGGGGGGATGACAACAGGGAAAGATGGCGAACAAAGATTAGATGGAAACACGGGTGAGCACCCTCCAAGTTTGAGTGTGTAAAGGGAGAAAATGTCCATAAGGGAGGATTAAAAAAAAAAAATAGCACAGACAGGCAGTGAGTGATGACTGCAGGCAGGCGAGATGGCAGAATGATAAATGACAAAAGACACCTGCTGGAAGGAAGACGGATGGAAAGCTGAAGCTCTTTACTTCTGTGACAAAGTGCCAGACTGATGGTGTTGCATGTTGGAACCCATTAACAACACACCGTGTGTGCTTTATATCCAGCCCGGTCGCACAGCATGTTTGTGAAATAGTCACGAAATTGAATGTATTGTGAACCAGGAAGTATAAAGAGCAACAAACGCTACGTAGGGAGGAGGTCGGGTGGGATGGATGGGTCAAAAAACACAGGGCTTTTGTCCAGGACACCGGTGTTTGTGTCCCGTGTGAAACCACAAGTCAAAGTTGATTTATTTGCCACGTAACTTGCGATACTTAAGTGATAGAACTTCCAGAGTTATTTTATCTTTTCCTAAACCTAACTAAGTGGTTTTGTTTTGTTGCCTAAGCCTAACCAAGTCGATCTATTTTCTAACATTAAAGAAGTACTTTTATTTTGAAAAGACTGGAGCGGAAATTGACACGTGCGTCACGTGTTGTTGAAAGTCGTGCTGACTGTCACAAAAGCATGTGATTTGACATACCAGAACTCAGGCCTGAACATCAACGTATTGACTGCACGACTGATTTCAACTTAAAAGCTAAACATGGTAACAGGTTGCTAAAATCCCAACATCCCCCACAAATCTCTGGGACACGACTGAATTTATGACAAATATAGGTTATAAACCTCAAGAGTATTTTGTTTTGTTAAACAGCTCCACCTGAACTATATCAGAAAAAGAAACATATGACTCCTTGTAACGCTTTCACACTGATTGAACAAACACCAGACCCCCGTCACAGCGTGACGATAAAAATCCAAAATTAGGAAGCATTCAGCTGAAATGTGAATGAAGCCTTTAATCAACAGAAGAAAAAAAACAGATGTAAGAGCAGCAGAATAAGAGATTAGAATGAAAGGCGCAGTGACTCTGCATTTTCATTGTTTCTTTCCACTGACTCATCCCCTTCAATAAGCACATTCACACACGGTGACACAACAGTCTCTGTTGATCTCTCTTTTTGTCGTTCCTCCATCCTTCCAGTCTTCTCTTTCTCCATCCTTTTCCTCTTTTTATCTCCCTCTCTCTCTCTCTCTCTCTCTCTCTCTCTGTCTCTCTCTCTCTCTTCTGTCCTTCTCGCCAGCTGAGTTGTTTTGTTTAGGAGACCTTCCTTTCTCTGTCTTTCTTCTCTCCTCCAATAAAGGAGCCGGTGTTGTGATGAGAAAACAAGAACTTCCTTATTTCAGTCTGCGTTAGGGAGAAAACACACTCACAAGCACAATCAGGCACACAAACCCATACAGATTCACACAAATATATGTGCTTTTCTATTAAAATGTGGTTTAACCCAAACTCAGATTTACATGTTGCGCATGTATTAGAGAGAGAGAGAGAGAGAGAGGGCTCGGCTTTGTATTTGATCTGGATCCCGTTTGTCAGTTAGGACAGCCACTTCCACATTCCCCAGGATGCAACACACTAACAAAGCCGATCTAACAGGAAGGCGTATAAATAGCAACGACATTACAAAGACATTCCGCGTGTCACGACGATGCATTTTAGTTTTGTTGCGTGTTATTTGTATGCCACGCAACAAAACTACAGTAACATCTGCAGTTAGGTTTAGGCAACAAAACCACTTAGTAAGGTTTTGGAAAACATCATGGTTTGGCTTGAAATAAGTACATAAATCAACACGTCATCAGCGTAACTCAAAAGTAACGTAAATCAAAGTATTCCAGATGTCTTGTGTATCATTTGATACATATTTGAATCTGTGGGTTTTGGACAAAGACGAGTTTGTACCGACCAGAACGCCATCACTGAAGGGTTTAAAGAAAGTACTCAAATGGGTAGTAAGAGATTTTTATTTGGTCCTTTGTGAACTGAGCATGTTGTGAGACTCTTATGGACTGGCTAATGGATTATTTGCTCCATACTGTGGCATTGTTTTCTTCACTGTAAGGTGCCCTTTTTTCCACCTCCTTTTCAAAAATGTGATAGCTGTTACTAAAGCAAGCCTGTACAAATGTACCAATGTTAGCAGTAATACTGTCGCAGAGTTCCACAACAGAGACGATTTTATATCTTTTAGAGAGATAGGAATGATATTATAGACGCTAACCGTGTTCAGTCGTTGTTCTCGGTGACAAGACAGAGTCGTTGATCTCTTGTCTGTAATCTTGAGAGCATTTCCATAAATCCCAGCATGCTAATCAACATATGGCCTCCAAGGCAGCCAAAGATCATCAACTGACTCATGCATCACCCACTGGGAGCTATTTGAATATCTGACATGCGAAGTTCGAAAAACAGGTTGTTTTTCCACTTCATTTTCCTTTTGGTGATGTATTCGGTTTATCATTTATAAAAAACGGAAGTTAAGCCTCTCAGGTGAAATCTATCTTATTACATTACAGCCATAAAGAAAGAAAAATAATCCAGTTTAGATTTGTATACTTAGGTAAGTGTGGATGCCTCTGCATCTGTGCCGATGTGAATCCAAAGAGCATTTTCTGTTGCTACGATGCAAATGACTGTGCGCTTATTTGCATACATTAACAACAATGTGCCTATTGTTTCAGTGAAACCAGTCGGTGAGAGGGCTCCATCTCATTTAGCTGGTCACAGGTGGAGCAACATTTAGACTGTGAGAAGCTGCAATGGTCGTTGTGTTCAGCAGCATTCTCCATACTTAATTGGATACCTTTTACTACATATATTTAGTAGGGATAGGCCATATAGGCGGTTGCACTCTAAAAAAAAAAATTAAATAAATAAAAAAAATAATTTAAAAAAATGACGGTAGGTGGCCTTCCTCATTTTCTGCATTGAGGTAACAAATGAAGAAAGAAAGGAAGAAAGAAAGAAATACACTTTTCACCCCTATAACTCTCACATTTTTTCCTCTGCCCGGCCGCACTTATTTGTTAATAAAAATGTAAATTATACTAAATTGTAAACACTTTTCGAAGCCAACAATATCAGGAACCACTTGTTTATTTATATTATAATAAATACAGTTATTTATGAAAATAAAAATCCTACCTCTGTGATGTCTGATGTGTGTTGCGAGTTACAGGGCTCAGGGTTCCACCCCATCCTCAGAACCCGAACCCTAACCCTAACCCTAGAGCGGCACCACCGCATATGGCGGTAATGCATTGAAGTAAAAAGTACAATATTTCCCTCTGAGACGTGGTGGAGTAGATGTATAAAGTTACATAAAAGTACCTCAAAACTGTACTTAAGTACGGTACTTAAGTAAATGTAATTAGTAACATTCCACCAGTGCTAGAGCATGAAATTGCACAAAGTCCTTCATAGATCTAGCCTCTTCATTTTGCTCTCAAAGTGCACCAGATGGATGCATTTAACTTTCAAATCTACACAATTTTCTTCCTGGGGAGCATGACCCCAGACTTCCCCCAGGGTCCAAGATCCACCCACCACAGTCTCATAAGATCCTATGGGAAACACTGAGTCCCAGATCTTCAAACTGAACTAATGACTGTAGTGACATCACTTCCTTATGAAAAGCTGACTAAGAGGCAGCGAATGCAACAGAGATGATCATGATGTGAGAACTCTTTCGCAAACAGTTGGCCTCTGAGCTTTTAACCTTATAAACAGTGCTTTCATAGGACCATACTGAGCTGAATGTAATAGTTGCATAAACACATCATAGTTTATCTGCTGCTGTTTGCTAAATGTCTGGCTGCCTTTTGAATTGGGTCAATATCATATGATAAAATCAGACATAGTCATAAGGGTTGGATGCTTTCTGAAGAGCATGTGTGTGTAGATGCTAGAGGATGTGTCTGTTCTTGTGTTTAAAAGGGAGACTTCTTCCTCGCCTCCGGGTCACAGGCCTCACAACAAAAGTCTAATTCATATCCAAAGGTTTGAGGATGCATCTCATCATGAGTTATAGACCAACTACAAAGTCGCAACTCCATTTCTGATGTGGGATGAAGCGCAGTTTCAAAGACTGAAGGTCATGAGATTGCACCGCAAATTTTAGGAAATTTCCACACCACAAAATAGCGCTCGGAGTGACTCATTTCAAAACCATTCACAGATCAAAATGAAAGGAAAAGGGGAGAAATAGTATGAAAGATCATAAAGACTTCAACTCAGGCTTTCTGTACTTTAAAATATACTTCTTTTTTTTTAGAATTGTATGCATATTATCTGTTTGGATCGTCTGACCTCAGTGACAATTTATAAAGTCTACTTACAAATGAAAAGAAACGTTCACACACGCTTGAGGTATGTGTAACCATTAGAAGTCATTAGCTCTGTGCAAGCAGGACCATTTCTTTCAGTGGCTTCATGTGTGGCTTTTGGTCTGCAACACCTGTGAACGTCCGGCCGGGGGTTTAAGTTACACTTTAGAGACTGTTCACAGGAACTACAGCAGCTGGGCACTTCAAACCCACGTATGAGCGATTTTGAAGAATTTTGTAGATAAAACGGAGGAAGAAATGTGTCTTTTCAAGGAAAAATTTACCCCAAAATAAATCAAGATATTTCCAGCAATAAAAAATGACTTTATGGCTGGCTTACCTTGTTTTGAAGTGGGGTTGTATGCAAGCCCCCAGGAAGAGCGCCGGTCGTTGACCCCAATTTTCGTAGTGGCCGAGCGGCGGTACTACAACATTTTTCCCATAGACTTACATTGGGAAAGAGACGTCTGTAACTCAGCGGATAATTTCTTTTTTTAGGTGAGTCAACTTCCCAGTACAAACACTTGACTGAGTGGACGCTACTACGCCTGCTCCATGGGCCCTATGTCGAATATTTTAACCACTTTACCTTGCCGTCAGACAGCCCTTTCCGACGGAGAACTGAAGCCATTGTATCCATTTACGCTCTTGCAAAAGCCACCAGACTCCATTGAAAAAAACAGTAATTTTACCTCACAGAACAAGGGGGGTGCTGGTCTACCGCTGCCTATTGTGTGACTTTGGTAAGTTCAGATTCACCAAAGTTCTTTGAGGTAAAATTACTTGTTTTTTTTCAATGGAGTCTGACTGCTTTGGCAAGAGCATAGGTAATGCTGCCTCAATGCACAGTAGTACATTGCTTTGCTCCTGTGCTGGTACTGGTCTGTTTCTCCAAACTGGAGGTGTGCTGACCATCATCTACTGTAGGTAATACACTGACTATGGATAATACCTCATACAACCCCACTTCAAAACACCCGAACTATCCCTTTAAGACAGTAACTAGTGCTGCAACTGTCCACACATTTTTGCAAACTGGAACTTCAACAGTAAACAACCACGCAAGTTAGAGCATTGTAGAAAGTATAGAAAGTCCTGCTCTTATTGTAGCTCTTTTCAGAATCTTTATTAGCCAAGTACGTGCACACGTACAAGGCATTTGACTCCAGTTTTTTGTTGCTCTCAATGAAAAAAGCAAAATGTTGACATTTTGGTGACCTCTAAGACATTTTTTTTACAGCAGGCTGCATATTTTCTACTGTACCTCTTAGAAATCTGAAAAAACTCTCATTCTAAATGAGTACACAGGCCTGTTTTCCTACTTGTATCCATTTTAATTGTGCTGCAGGGCAACAAACAAGAGAAAGTGATGGATGATTTAACTTCATTTGAGGGATCAACGCCCAGCAGCACAGCTCCTGTTGGCTCACTGTCACTTTTTGAAAGAATGGAGTTGGGGCTGGAGGGTGGGGATAGGGGTTAGAGGGTGGTGGTGGTGGTGTTTTGGATCGTGTTGTGATGGAGAGAAAGAAACAGGAGGAGGGATTTGCGGACCGGATAGCGCGGTGACATCAGCTTTGAAAAATGTGTGTGTGCGCAAGTGTGTGTGTGTGTCTGAGTGTGTGTCAGTGTCTGAGAAAAAGCCTGAATCAGGAGGGAACGAGACAGGAAGAGCTCTCACTTTGTTCTTTTTTCTGAAGACCAAATGCCTCACCCCATTGCCTCCCAATGCATGCTGGGATGCAACCCCCGAATATACGGTAAACGCTGCTCAGAGAAATGAATGAATGATAAAACATAATTTGGGTTGTCAACCTTTTGTAATTTGAGGCCCACTTCTGACTGTTTCTGAAAATTTCCGAGGACTACCTTCCCAGATAAATGACAAACTGGGCTATAAATATGTGTTATGCCACCGTCAAGTGTAATGACCAACATAAATAGTCAGCTTAATCTTCCCCATCACTGCCTGCCATTGTAAATCCAAAGTATTCAGGGTCCAATTTCCTCGCCACACGCTTTGGAGCTTTTACTAGTGTAGGGTTGTCTCCAACATCAATTTTTCATTTAAAAACCAGCTACATTTTGTGTTAATGCATCTGAGACATACATGTCTGTAAAGGGGAGACTCGTGGGTACCCATAGAACCCATTTTCATTAACATATCTTGAGGTCAGAGGTCAAGGGACCCCTTTGAAAATGGCCATGCCAGCTTTTCCTCGCCAAAATTTAGCTTTGGAGCGTGAATTTAGCCTCCTTCCCGACAAGCTAGCATAACATGGTTGTAACCAATGGATTCCTTGGTTTTCTACTTTCAAATGATGTCAGTATCTTCACTATAGCTTTAAAACTGAGCCTGCTACGACCTCTGAAAGACAGAATAGCGTCCGTCAGATTTTGAAGAGGTTAATCTAACCAGTTGGTAGTAGATCCGCGCCCCACTAGGTGGTGCTCTGAGGCCCGGCCCAGTGGTTGAGAATAGCTGAGTTAAAGTCTATTGGCATTTGGCAACAGTGTCATGAGTAGCACGTTTTTGTTTTTTTGTTTTTAATTTATCTTTCTTGCGAATTTCAATAGCAGACATTATTTTGATGAGGTGCCATCTCTTGTGCCACCTCTGCATGTGGCCAAATTGCCAGCAATTTTTTTTTTTTTTTTTGACCATGAATGTGTCCATCTCATTTTCTTGCTCCATTTTTTTTTTTTTTTTTTTTTTTTTTGGCATTTGCAGGAAGTTGATCACAGGCCAAATGAGTTTGATACACAACACTTTGATTAATAAATTTACAGCTTGGCCGGCTCCGTGCAGAATATGCAGCTTATGGCATTGTGCACTGTGCTCTAAAACAGTGGTTGCATCCCAGTTCCATACTATACTGCATAGTGACACTCGGCAGGTTTGGCATATAGTGTGGTCACACTGGAAAATGACTGAACGAAGATAATAAAATTGCTACATTTTTGAGTGTGTAATGTTGATGAAAGTTGATCAATTAAAAAAAGATTGATGGTACTAAAAAATTACCAAAACCAGTTCACGTGCAGTAAACCGGCTCTTCCTTAGTCTGGGGCAGTTGCCCACTTTGCCCAGTTGGTAAACCAGCTTCAAGCCTGCACTTTTTGACCGTGGCAGCTTGTTTTCATGCCTCCACGCTGGCGACAGCCTGCACGTATCGGTACGTTATGTTCGTCTATGACAGGGGTCTGCAACCTGTGGTTCTTTAGCTCCTCTCCAGTGGCTCCCTGTGGATTTTCAAAAATGGAAATGAATAACCGTTTTTTTGTTTACATTTTCATTTTTATTTATCATTGTTGTAGGTCTATGGTACGACGGTACGGCGGAGTATTAAGGCCACATCGAGGAAAAAAAAATAAATCTGAGATTTTGAGAATAAAATCATATTATGAGAAAAAAGTCGTAATATTGTGAGAATATAGTCAGAAGTTTAAGAGAAAAAAGTTGTAATATTCTGAGAATAAAGTCACAATATTACGAAAAAAAGTCGGAATATTATGAGAATAAAGTCATAATATTAGTATATATATATATATGTATAGTATGTGTTATTTTTCTTTTATTCTCGTAAAGTTATGACTTTATTCTCATAATATTGCGACTTCTTTCTCGTAAAGTTGTGACTTTATTCTTGTTATATTACAACTTTTTTCTTTGAAATAGTATGACTTTATTCTCATTAAATTGCAACTTTTTTTTCTTAATATTAAGACTTTTTTTCTTCTAAAGTTATGACTTTATTCTCATATTACAATTTTTTTCCTTGAAATAGTATGACTTTATTCTCATAATATTAAGTTTTTTGTTCTCGTAAAGTCATGACTTTATTCTCATTAAATTACAACTTTTTTTTCGTAATATTATGACTTTATTCTCTCTCTCTAGATTTTTCTTCCCTTCAATGTGGCCCCTATAATACTCCATCATAATTCATTGAGTGGTTTATATTGAGAGAGAGTGATCCTCTGTTTGCAATAGACGATCTTTGCACGGATCAGACAGCGTGCTTAACTGTGACCGAGAGAGAGAGAGAGAGAGAAAGAGAGAGAGAGGAAAAGGCGTTTCCACGTTTCAGCAGCCAGCCGGTGACTGAGCAGAGCAGCAGAGCAGACGGACGGAGAGCGGAATCACGACCCTCCTCCTCTATTTCTCTCTTTTATTACCTGCAAACACCTGACTGACTGACTGACAGCTCGTCTCACCTGTGTCCCCTTCACGGCCCCTCCACCTCTGATGAGACAGACTCAGATCAATCACTGAAACCTGCAGAAAGTGACTAAAAGGATTAGACTTTTTCTTTCCTTCTCCTGCAGCACGTCTGTCCTTCTCTCTGTCTCTCTCACAGAGCTGCAGCTTTCTGTGACATCCAGAGGAGATTATCTTCCTGCAGACTCCCTCATCTCTCTCTCCTCTCTCTCCTGTGTGTAGCTGACTCATATCTGCTGAGCTTTGGGGTGAGTACATCTCTGTTTTTTTAACTCTGTAATCCTCTTTCTTTCTTTTGGTGAGGCTATTTCTTTAAGACGAAACTATGCAGGGTGTAGTTCATGAATTGGACTGTGCTGCTCCTCCATTCATGGATATATGGATCATTTCTCTCCTTGCATACCATTACATGATGACTGTGTGTGTGTGTGAGAGAGACTGCTTCACAGTCAGCCTGTAAAATGTAGTTTATTCTGGCTTGTTTTGGCATCAAATAGGTCGAAAGTTGAGGAAATGGGGCGTTCAAGGTCCATATGGATATAGAAAATTACACATTTATTTTATGTGTGAAATAAATTTTTCACAGACATTTTGGGACACTGTAAGTTTCTCCCTGTTATTTCCAAAATATTTTGTAGCAAAAATAATTAAATAATATAAATAATTAAAATCAATATATTTGAAATTAGAAGTGTTTTGTGGCAACATTTATCTAACAAGCCATGTGAGAATGTGCAACGCCGTGTTGACACAATTCATGTCATGAACTTGACTGTTAAGTGGCTCGAGTTGGGTATCTCGTTCCCTCGAGTTAGGTATCTCGTTCCCTCGAGTTAGGTATCTCGTTCCCTCGAGTTAGGTATCTCGTTCCCTCGAGTTAGGTATCTCGTTCCCTCGAGTTAGGTATCTCGTTGCCTCGAGTTAGGTATCTCGTTCCCTCGAGTTAGTATCTCGTTCCCTCGAGTTAGGTATCTCGTTCCCTCGAGTTAGGTATCTCGTTCCCTCGAGTTAGGTATCTCGTTCCCTCGAGTTTGGTATCTCGTTCCCTCGAGTTTGGTATCTCGTTCCCTCGAGTTAGGTATCTGGCATCAAATAGGTCAGAAGTTGAGGAAATGGGGCGTTCATGGTCCTTATGGATATAGAAATGTACACATTTATTTTGTGGGTGAAATTCATTCTAACAGACAAATTCGGACACCGGAAGTTTCTTCCTGTTATTTCCAAAATATTTGAGCAAAAATTATATAAATAAATAAATAAAATTGAAAATAGAAGTGTTTTGTGATGGCCACTTATTTATCTTAACAAGCCATGTGAAAATGTGCAACACCTTGTTGACACGACTCATGTCATGAACTTGACTGTTATAAGTGGCAAGTTGGGGAATTTCCCATTTCCCAAGAGGGCTTTTAACACACCATTGATTAGACTAATTGGATTGGGTTTTAGTGTCTGCTGGAGGCGTTCACGGATCCAATGTCCTTTTCATTACTTCCCAGCCAAATATTCCCATAATGCTCCCGTTCATTGGCACTTGATTTAGTGATGTTATCATATGTTGAATTGAATGAGTTACATCATTTTATATATCATATTTCCTATGTTGTCTGTGATGCTTTAACTGGGTCATATATCTTGTATTTCATTTGATTATCAGAAATGTTCTGCCTCTAAACCCACACAAAACTCAGTCAGAGGCGATAATAAACTGCCGGCGACCACCTGTGACGGTCCCGGATGGCTGTGTGTGTGTGTATTTGAGTGAGTGTGTGTGTGTGTGTGTGTGTGTGTGTGTGTGTGTGTGTGTGTGTGTGTGTGTGTGTGTGTGTGTGTGTGTGTGTGTGTGTGTGTGAGCGTGTGTGTGAGCGTGTGTGTGAGCGGATAGGGAAGGGGAAGGGGTGGGTCTTTTATGAATGGATGTGTCTGGCCAGCCAGCACTATAAGTGTGTATGTGTGCTGGGAGTGGTGAGGGCGACTGACTAGCGCTCCTCTCCCTCACCAATAGCTGGTTTATATCACCTAATATCCCTCTATTGTCTGTGTTTTAACCCCCTGATGGTGTTATAAAAGTATTCCTATTACATTCTTGCTTTTTTAGGCCAGTTGTTTTTGCTCCGACTCAATGTAGAATATAAAACTTAGAAATGCATTAAAGGGACAGTTTGAGTTAATCCAGTTCCAGTGGTATGTTATCTTCACTCTAGCTTTAATACTGAGCCCGCTACCACCTCTGAAAAACAGAATAACGGCTGTCGGATTTTGAAGAGGTTATCGCAAGTTTGGACGTTATTTAACTTCCTTCCTGAGAAGCTAGTAGCTGGTTGGTTGGTACCAATTGATTCCTTTGGTTTTTCTAATTTTATATGATACCAGTATCTTCACTCTAGCTTTAAAACTTTAGATAAAATGTATTTATTTAGAAAAATCTAAACTAATACATACAAATATTTGATTTTCAGCATGTATGTATTTAAAATGTGAGGGTTCGAGTCGTATCCGTAGTCGCTGTTTTGTACTTCCTCGGTTTGTATCGGTTGACGGATACGGAACGGATATGATGTCACGTGAGTACAACAATGAAAGCGGTACCTTCTTTTTACCTCTGTCTAGACTCAAATGAAGAAAATATATCAATTCTGGCATTAAAAAAATCTATTTCAAAATCATTAAAAAAAAAATTGCGATACTGAATCGATTTTTTTCCCCCCAACCCTACTATTTTCAGTGTCCTCTTGCATTCTGACCCCATGTGACACACACATACAGTACATCCATCCACATACTGCACACAATTACTTCAGTGTGTGATACAGCATGACAGCTGTCAGTTCATTTCCTGTGAGGCTGCATTCCACTCATAGTATCCCTTCTTTACAAGCTGCTGAACGAACGAACCCCAGTACAGCAGAATAGAGTCAACTTTATTTTATTGGAACAATAACTGCTGTTGTAGTGGTGGTAAATTCTAGTCAAGGTTAGAGTCTGTCATAAAGCGATAGCAATAGTGAAGCGTCTCTGTAATCCTCAATTGAATCTGTAGTTTTGCAGGTTTTATGAGGACATTTTTGGAAAGTGTGGATTTCCTAGAAAGGGTTGTCTGAGGGTTTTAACAACGTTTTAAGGGGTTTAGCATGTAGCTGTGGTGGTTAGGAGCTACAGGGTCCTCGCAAGTATACAAGTACAGATGTGTGTGTGTGCCTTGACTCAGCTTTTTGGGAGCCGGTCTCCTCTCTGATACATATCGATCCGTCTTCTCGGACAAAGAAAAAAAAAAGTGGTCAGCGCAGCAGAACTGTGCTTCCTCTCTCGGGTTCACTTCCTCTCAGTGTGCGTCGGGTGGTGTCGGTTGTCCCCCCGCCGCCGCCAGGGGAATGTTTGTGGTTGGCTGTTTACAGGCGCTGAGTCAAACACAGTTTTCGGGAAGATCAGCGTTAAACTGGTGTAACTTGACGCAATGAAAACAAAAGAAAATCATGTCAGTTTTTTTTTTATTTTTGGCATGGACTTTCATGACTCTCCCTTGTCGGCAAGCTGTTTATTATCACACATTCCAGGCAACAGAATAGACGTCACCATAACCATAATAAACCAATTGTAGCTTCTGCTTTCAACATGTTAATATGCAAGGAAGAACATCTCTTTACTGGAATACTGAAACCTATAAATTCACTCAAGTTTTCCCAAAATGTTAAAGTCCTGTGTTGAGTTTGGTCACTTCTGCAACCACAGGAAATGGGGAATGGAAACTTTGATCAGACGAAACTGGACTGTCCAACAGCCGATCTATTTCCTCTCCTCCCTTAATGGTTTCATTTGGTATGAACACCACAGATTAGTCAGGGTGGGAAACACCAGCATTGCAGTGTGTGGCTAACTGACTTCATCTTTCAAAAGTAGGGCTGGGTAATACGACCCAAAAATATCTTTATATCCCATAATGAAGCAGGGCTAAGACATGATTTTTATGCTGCGTTCACAGCAAATGCAAATTTTCGCCTTGCGTTACTCGCGCAAGTTTGACTGAAATAACCACTATTGCTGCTTTGTACATTTTGTGGAAGGCCAAAACGTCGGAAAACCAATCGGCGGCATGTCTGGGTTCATAACGTCATCCGGCGGCGAGCTGTATTCACTGTATCTAGTAGGGCTGCAGGTCTTATCCACGCGGACCCTCTGCCATTTTCTACTTTGCCGTTTAGGCTTGCTGCAGTTTGTTTTGGTGACGGATACAGAACGGATATGATGACACGTTACTCAGACTACCACAATGAAGGCCGTAACTTCCTTCTACCTCCGTATAGACTCAAATGAAGCAAATATCTCAACTGGCATTAAGAAAATCAATTTCAAAATTGTTAAAAAATAATAAAAAATTTTCCCCCACCGCTAGTGTCTAGCAAGCCACACGTCGCTACTGCGGTACAAACCCAAAATAAACAGGTTGTGCTGTGATTTAATTGCAATAAACGGATTAAAAGGATGCTGAAATAACTACATCGTGACGCCAATGTGTGAAAAGTCTGAATTCATGCTTTGTCAGGTTTATACAGATATATCTTTTTTATTACTGTTAGGATTGAGGATTTGCTACAGGGCTGTATTGTTGTCAGTGTAGAAAAGCCTTTTTGTCATCATGAGACCCCGGCTAACCTCCAGTGCATCCTCACTGACAGGCCGACATTGGATATCTAATAAAGCCCAGTATCAGCCTGAACTGAAAACAAAGCACGTCAATGCAGCACACTGGGTAATTAAGATCACGTCATGCTGAAAACCGAACAGGAACGTGTGTGGTGTCAAAGTAAAGGCTCCGATGTCGTGAAAACAACCAGTGTTTTTCAGCCTCGCTGTCACTCTGAAAGGATCCACTTCCTGCAGCAGTGGATCCTCTGACATGCCTCCTGGTACACAGAGGGGACATATATGTCACTGTCAGACTACCCCGACCTTTTGTTTCCCACAACCCCCTGCTGCGCGTTTGTTTACTTTCACCATATGTGTGCCGGGCTCTTAGGAAGCTTTGAGTTACAGAGGGTCAGCGCCGTTATACCGCGTTACATCACTGCCTGCAGTCTGCGCT
>CAKALG010045593.1:0-22269 GCA_916700815.1 Helicolenus hilgendorfi
GAGGCAGCCGTCAAGCACTGCTGACAGGCGCGGTCTGGCCCAGGCGGTTTACTCGTTATTATACTACCTAACTTTTATTACGCTCTGTATACTACGTCACCTGCTCTGGGCGTCGCTTGTTGTACTACGTCACTTGCTGCTGCCTACTGTGGACTATCATTACAAACGTATGTGTGACACATCAAAGACAAACGTAATCCATGACAAAATATGTTTTCATCAAAACATAATTGAAAATGCACTTTAGTTGTACGGGAACATAGTTTTTAGGAGACAGGGCTGGAAAACTCACTACAAAGTCCGTAAAGCCGAGACACACAACACATTATCACATTGTTTTCTCTTTGTCATTTGATATGTTGTTGGTGCTTTAAGTAAAGGATCTGAATACTTTTTCTACTGCTGTTAACTCAAGCCCCAGAAGTGCAGAAGTTAAACATCTGTCTAATTATTACATAGACTTGTTTTTCTTCTGCTGTATGCTTGGGTGCATCTTCTTGAACTTTGTGTCTCACAGACTGTTTGCCTTCCTGCTACTGCCTGTTCTCTCTGACTCTTACTGTCTGATTATCATTTGTTTTTCTCTATTAATGCTGTATTTTCTCTACGTGTGACCGCGTCTGACCGTCGTCTGTTTATGATGTTCTCTGTGTCTGAGTGCGTCTAATCCTTCGTACTCTGAGTGTTCCGACACTGTCTGCTGTTCACCGTGTGATTCCTGATTCTGATGCCTCATCGTCATCCCCCTCATGTACAGTATATTCAGGCTTGTAGAAGTGTTTTAGTGCTGCATTGATGATGCCGCTCTCTAGCATTGAAGCCAGTTTAGGTCTCTCTGATCACTGACATCTAATAAATACAGAGTGGATTCATCAGCAAGTCTGTGCATCTCCAAACACTCCTCTTTTTGATGTCAAATTGAAATGAGGAAGCAAATGAGGCAACATGAAACTAATGTCGATATGAATATTGACTCATACATTACAGTCAAAGCGAGCCTGTAGCAGGAGAGCATTTGTTTCTCTCTGTTTGTATGTTTTTTCACCCTACAGTCGAGGATCAATCACAGGAGCACGTACACAGGGATCAACTCACAAATAATCATTAATTTTTCACAGACAGATCCGACAAACTGTTGCATTCATCCTCAAACACGCAACACACATGCATCTGAAAAATGAACAGCCACGCACACAAACATCAAGCAGATAAAACATCATTGCTCTAGCGCGGAAGCTGTCATTGCAGATTACTAACTTATCCAGCTGTGTTTGGGGTTGACTCGGTTTTAACCGGGGTAGATCACCAACACCCTTTGCTATGCAGGTTTCTGACAGACTACTGACCAATCAGATCATTAGAAAAGTTGAGTAATCAGACATGATCCTACGATTAGTTCAAGGGACCTTTTAGAAAATTGCCGTGCCAGTTTTTCCTCGCTAAAATTTAGCCTAATTTTGGAGCGTTATTTAGCTTCCGTCTCGACATGCTACCAATAACTTGGTACCAATGGATTCTTTAGGTTTTCTAGTTTTATATGATATCTGTGTCAGTCGGGTTCACCCGCGATCCTGCGGGTCTCAGGTGGTTGAGACACCAAGACCTGGAGGAACACCATAGAAAAAGCCATGCTGTGATTTGGAAAAACATTTGACATTTGGAGATTTCTGCAATAATTGCATTTTTCTGCGATTGTATGGCGAGCACTTCTGTTCAGGAAACTGCTCAGAAACCCCCTTATTGTCAATGTACCTAGGAAAGCCATCAATCCTCTGAATGCTCTAGGTCTCTAGTTTGTGGCTGTAAAGTTTCATGAGGCTGTGATTGTCCTAGAGGTCACCACAGGTCATTTTATACGGTTAGGTCAAATTTAAAAAAAATGGTCTCACTACAATGAAATGGCTGTAATGGGGGCTAACATCAACACAAATCAATACAGTTGGACTCATTGAATCCACAAGAGTCTCAGCTTTCTACTGATACCCAATTTATGCAGTTCCAGGACTGTGTAGGGATATCTTGAGGTGAGAGGACAAGAGACCCCCTTGAAAATGGCCATGCCGGTTTTTCCTCGCCAAAATTTAAATTTTGGAGCCTTATTTTGCCTCTTTCCCAACAAGCATGGATTCTTTTGTTTTTTTTGTTTCATGTGATATCTGGAGCTTCATTTTAGCTCTAAAACTGAACCTGCTACAGCCTCTGAAAGCCAATAAAGTCGGTTGGGATCGCAGGTTTCAGGGGGTTAACCATACCAACTCATAGCAAGTGTTAGCTGGGCTTGAGAAAAACTCCACACGGTGGGGTTAGTTGCTATAACAACTAAGCCGCCCATAGTATACAACAATAACAAAATAAAAACAACTAATTGTTTTTTTCACAGAATGAGAAACTGAAAGTAAAAAAACACAGATGAGAGTGAGTAGAGAGGTTGCTGCTAGGGGTGTTAATAGCGGCCGGTCTATCAGCGGAGTGTAGGCTACTAATTGCACTATAATGAAAAGTTTCTCTCATCAGTTTTGACAGTGTTGATGCTTTTACACTCTTAGTCCATCACTGCAGCTCAGGATAACATCAGGTATTATGATGACAACTGGAAATGAAAATGATACCCTCTGTTATTTAGCTCTTTGTGAATCATAAAACACATTTCAGTTAGAGACCTCATTAGACATGAACTACTTTCCTTCTCTCTGCTTTGGCAGCAGGCTTTACTTTTACCTTTTTATGTGCATCACGTATTTATAATGATTCATAATCAAACAAAAGTCCCACATGTATTTTAAGAAAATATGATAATTCCCCACACCTATTTATAGCTTCAGCCTTACTTTTAATATTGTGATATTGTTTTCTACAATCCCTACAGCTTCTATGTGATTATTACCTCCGTCAAGGCCAACGGCCTAGGAAGGAGATTATGTTTTCACCGGCATTGGTTTGTTTGTTTGAAGGATGACTCCAAAAGTCTGCAAATAAAATTTTTTGGAGGAGTGGGGTGTGGCACAATGAACAATCCATTTGATTTTGGTGGCGACGGGGGGGGGCAGAGACGTACATGAAACCTGCCTTGGAGGAGGTCTGCGCTCTCCGAGTGCACTTCTAGTATTGTATACATTTCACCTTGCTGAATGTTGATTATTTGCTGCTTCAATAACTGATCTTCCCCACCATTATCATTGTTTCATCCGATGTAATATTAAGTACTCCACTGTGACGATGTTAGTTGTAATTAAAAACTCTGCCTCTCTCGTATGAATTTGCTCGTAACGTGGAGTAGGCAGAAAGTTTTTGGCATCATAGGGCAAAAATTCCATAATAACCTTTCAGCATATTGTAATTCAAGTGTTCTCAGAGAAAACTAGACTTCTGCACCTCCTCATGGCTCTGTTTTCAGGCTTTAAAAAATCCTTGACTCTGGCCAATCACAGGTGATTTCAGAGAGAGAGCGTTCCTATTATCTGTTCATTCTACGGAGGCAGCTGTCATTCACCCGCAAACTCTGATCCAACGGTCAAACGAGGCAGCGATGATCAAATATGAATCAGTATTCTATCCTGTAGCCTTTTTCTCTCCTCAAATGTTTTCAGAAACTTCTTGTAGTGAACTGTTAAGCTGTAAAATGAGAAAGTTTGCTCTAGCTGGTGGGCGGTGCTTGGTATGGCCGGGTCACAAAATTTCTCATAGTAAGAACGTGTGTCTCATTTTTCTGAAAACATTTTACGTGACAAATAGGGATGTAACAGTGAGGAAATTTTCCCACCGGTTAATAAACTTATGGAGGACACAGAGGCACATTATTATTTTTTTTAGAATACCTCTCTCATGTACTACTACTGTCATGATATAGTGACGTTTTACAAAAATAACTTTTTTAATGATATTTGCTCCAATTATACCTACTGCAGCTATAAATGGGCTTGCGTATAATTATCTTTGTGATACCGGTTATCCAGGATCATCGAATTCAGGCTCAGTGAGGACAAGTAACCCAAAGAGGGCCAGACTAAGATGGACTTGCTTCGCGATAAAAGGTCCCTGAATCTTGCTCTCACTGGATCAAAGTAGCCATTGGAAAAAAAAACAACCACAACACCTGAGGTCCCGCAAGAGAAAAGAGGAGCGGGAGAGAACAAAAAAAATGGCACTGCTTTAAAACTCATTCTTCATTTTGTCTTTTTCCTGGTGCCAAGGTCCCTGAACAAATCCCTCCAACACACATGGCTGCCAGAGACACTCCGTTGACAGAATGTGCAAACGATCCGTCTGTTTTGTGTGACACCTTTTAAATCAAATCAGCTGGTTTCTGCCAACAAATAAGTTATGGTGCTTGTTTACAGCACATTAAATTGTTGAATATGGCCCACACACTTTAAAAGGAGACAGTTCAAGCATGTAAATCAGATCGAAGAAGCAAAGCCAGCGTCTGCACACAGTGTGGTACCTCTACAAAGGAACAGTTGGTGTCCAGATGCTATTTTTGGTGATGCAATTTGAATGCATTATACATTAATAAACATTTGAAAGTTGCATGAGGCAGTGGTACCAGGGAGAAGCTGCTTTGTGACGAGTGCAGTAGCTTCAAACTGATGGGCCACATGGGAAAATGTGACAGAGAGAAGTACTTGATTAATGTTCTCATCTCTGAAGATTGCCTGGGAGGATGCCCTTTAGCAAGGCACTTTATCAGTGACTACAGGAGCTGTTCTGTAGCCAAAGGGGGGACAGTGATTTTCATTGGACACCTCCTAGGTGTGGGAACATTTTATATGTCGGTGCCACATGGGTTTAACTGAAAACAGTATTAGCTAAAAGATAAAGAAAGTAATAATAATAATAAAAACAACAACTTTAAAGGGCCAGTGTGTACGATTTGATCTGTTAACAGAAATAAAACATAATATCCTAACTATGTTTTCATTTCATTTCATTCCTTCGCAACAAGTTTGTATAACATAGTTGGTACCAATGGAATTCTTAGGTTTTCTAGTTTCTTATGTTGCCACTTTAGCTTTAAAACTGAGCACTACAGCCTCCGAAAGATTGATTGTGTTAATGCGTTAAAGAAAAACAATTATGAAAACGATTTTGCGTTAACTTTGACAACACAAATTCCAATAGATGATTTGTAAAAATGTTGGATATTTTAAAAATCATTTGCTAATCAACTTTAAACTCAAAGTACTTTTGAGGCCGATGGGAATGTCATTAGTTCTGCAAGTATTTGGCCATAAACCAAAGTATTGGGTCCATTAAAATGTTGACCTGATGATGGCGTTAGAGGAGAAGTCAGAGGAACACCGAAGTCAGTAGGGCTCATCCTCTGTGGATCATAATGCTAGCTAGTATGGCTAAAAATATAGTATTCAAATAAGCCTTCAAAGCTGAAGTAGGCTATATTGGAGCAAATATTATTAAAGAAAGTTATTTTTATAAAACTATTGCTATATCCTGACAGTAGTACATGAAACAGAAAAAAAAAAAAACATGTACCTCTGTGTCCTCTGGTGTTCCTAATGGCATCTGCAAGATTTCACAGACCGGAGGAAAAAAACAGTAAGAGTTGACCTGGAGTCAGCTGTCCATCTGCTGTCTATAAGAGCCGGCTGTCAATTACCTGCAAACTCTGACCAAACAGTGTAACTAGCCTGCGCTGGTCAAATATGAATCAATATTATGTTACGTTAATTCCTATTTCTCGCCTCAAATGTTGTCAGAATCATCTTGTAGTGTACGGTTTAGCTGTAAAATGAGAAAGCTTGTGACGCAGCAGCCATTGTGAAATCTGGTGATGGAACGCCAAGTACTGGTCACATGACAGGAGCACAACCAGTAGGAACGCTCTCTCTCTGAAATTACCTGTGATTGGTCAAAGTAGTCCGTCACGGGCTAGATTTTTTAAAGCCTGAAAACAGAGCCATGATGAGGTGCAAACGTTTAGTTCCCCTCTCAGAACACTTAAATGACAATATGATGAAAGGATATTATGGAATTTTTGCCCAATGATGCCAAAAATATACTGCCTACTGCCACTTTAATATTCAGAATAGAGCTGACAAACCAGCTTATGTTTGACGTTATAGAATGAACAGGTCGGCTGCAAAGAGTGTCTCTAAAAACAAAAAGGGATTGCCTCTACTCTGACTTCATTTAGTATAGTATCCTCTCTTAGTTTGTTTCTTTAACAGACTAATATGACTTCCAGCATTAATATTTCTATTATCTTTGTCCTGCATGCATCAACTCTTCCTTCCTGAGTCCGCCTGCTAATCAGTCCTCAACCTCTTCATGCCCCATTTACCACATCCAATTTATTTCACCCAACTTCAATAAGCTGATGTTGTACTTCCTTTTTCAATTTTATTTTTTATGATTTATATGAAGCAATACATGTACCAAACTGTTTCCACATAGAGGTTTTGATATCAGCTACATGATTCTTGGATGTAGGTGGCTTAACCCTCTGAGACTATACCGCAATCCCAACTGACTTTAGTGTCTTTCAGAGGATGTAGCAGGTGAGAGTGGTGATACTGGTATCATATGAAACTGGAAAACCCTAACGAATCCATTGGTTCCAACCCGTCATGCAACTAGCTTGTTGGGAAGGAGACTAAATAATGCTACAAATTTAGGCTAAAGTTTGTCTAGGGAAAACTTGCAGGGACAATTTCAAAGAGGTCTCTTGACCCCTGACCTCAAAATATGTGAATGAAAATGGGTTCTATGGGTACCCACAAGTCTCCCCTTTACAGACATGCCCACTTTATGATAATCACATACAGTTTTTGTATACATGTGTTATTTCTGCCTATTCTAAAATGGTGTATTTGAATATTTCTGCATACCGGGGTCCCTAAACAACTGACATATAGAATTACATGAATTGAATATGACTGGAAAGCTGTGACTCTTGTGGATCCAATGAGACCAACTGTGTTCATGTGCTATAGTAGCTATTTCATTGTAGTGAGACTTTCTTGAAATTTGACCTCACTGTATAAAATGACCTGTGGTGGCCTCATGAAACTTTACAACCACAAACTAGAGCCCTAGGGCATTCAGAGGAAGGATGGCTTTCCTAGGTAGATTGACAATAAGGAGGTTTCTGAGCAGTTTCCAGAACAGAAGTGCTCGCCATCCAATTGCTGAAAAATGCAATTCCTGCAGAAATCTCCAAATGTCAAAAGTTGTTGATACCAAATCATGGCACGGCTTTTTCTATGGTGTTCCTCAAGGTCTTGGTGTCTTAATGTGGTATTTTGGAGGGATTATTGATCATTTTTATAAATTCTTGAGTAGTAAGAAATGGTTAAATTTAGCACCACATCTGTGTCACAAATGGTATCAACCTTAAAATTGCTGCAACAACTTATTGAACATAAAAGAGCATGGGAATGACCATCATATACTTCCATCATAATGCTCTCAACCCTTAGATACTTTATTCTAACTAATGAATTAATTACCAAGTTCATATTTTCCATATGCATTGTTTATTTCTGATTTATAACAACTTGACACACAGTGCTGAGCTGCATCTCTAATCTTCAGGTTCCCAGCTTTCAGATGATGTACACCCCTTCTATGTGGCCTCTAGTGCTGACCTGCTATCTCCCCCTAAAGTACCGCTGCGCCCTCCTAAAAAAGACAAAAACAGGTCTGTTGTGGGTCTCAGAGGGTTAATTAACAACACAAATTGTATTTGTATACATATCTGACAATGGATACATAAATATTCAGATACAACTTTTTTTTTGTATATCCATTCATTATTGAGACATTGGTGCCTTTATGTCATGGGATTTATGCATTATAGTAATACAGTTTAGTAGCCAAGTGATGGTGTTTGCTGGAGTTGTGGTATACAGAATGCTTTGTTGTAGTTTCGTTGGTTGTGCTGCCAGTGATGGCTTATTTCAACACAGTTGATAACCGCAACAGCTAAAATTATAAATACTTTTCTGCAAAACTTGTAACATTTACTGTACACTTTGAAAATGCTAAAATCAAAAAGAAGCGTGTGTGTGATTTTCTAAATGAACCCTCTCTATCAGCACCATGTGTATTCTGGTCTGGCTTTGATGTCACTCCATGGCCCGTCATTATCTAACACAATAATTACCATGTGAGCAGATTTGCCCGAAGACCTCTTCTCGCTGTAGCTGATGCGCTACATAACATAATGACACCAAGCATCTAATAAGACTGCCTTTGAAGTCTGCTGAGGTCTAATTTGTTCCTATCAAGCGGTCGTGCGAGCCCGTCGGCTGTCAAAGGGAGTCCTCTGCCCCTTGTTTGACACAAGATGTCTTGTACTTATCACATGTGCAGCTGTAACGGAGATGTGTTTCCCGTCAGACTTTTTCCCTCCCATTAATTACATCCTCCTCTGTCTCATCTTTAGGTTTTTATTTTACCCCACATATCTTTTTGTGCAGCTTTCTCCTCAGACTCCTCAAGCTTTATTTTCATTATGGCAGATGGTGTGACTTTGCACTTGCAAAGAGACATCTTTGATGAGCACACAGGGTTTCCCCGCCTATTTGGTATTTCAGTGACTCGCTGTGAACTTGACTGTATCTAAGTGGGAAGAGAGGAACAGCGGGGTGGGTCATTAATGATCTAGCAGCATGCAGCAGTTTTCCATGTTTTCTGCCTCACTGTTTATAAGTATGCAATGCAAAGAGTTATCTTTTGATCTGTTTTGTCATGGCACTAAATTGGCTGGTAAATGGCTCTCCTCCCAGAGCCAACATCTCTCCGGAGAAAGTTGTCAACCTTTTTGTACATCAGCAGGTGTAGTGCAAGGTTTTGTAGAGTGGACACGGATTCTTTGATGACCTGTAGCAACACAATAACTAGTTGATTCATCACCTGTCCGACTTGAAAAATACTTCATTATACAGGTGTGCAAATTTCATGGTAAGGAGGTGATAATTAGCAAGTAACACATTTGAAATTTATTTGAAATTACCCATATATTTACCTCAAAATTTACAAAAAAAAATATTATTTAATATTTATATTCCACTGTTTCCCAAAGCAGGTAATACATTGCTGGTAGTTTCTTAAATACATTACCAGGAAAGTAATTTGAAGATAATTGATAGGCATGATTACAAACGCTTAATCCCAGGTCCACTGTTTACTGATAAGTAGATGATAAACAGCATGTAACTTCTTTGAAAAGTTTTGGAAATTACATCCAAATAATTGTAGAAATGCATTATATTTCCCAATAAGCAGTTGATGATTAGCTGGTTATGTATTTCATATAATTCTACCAATTTAATTGATTGCAATTAGTCCTAGATTCTTTTACATGGACAAAGTGTAGAAGGGGTGAGTTTTGATATTCACCAAGACTAGGGCTTTAAGTTGTCCTTACCTGCTTGTGATAGGCAATGATGTACATAATCAGAAATACAAACAGAATCTGGGGGTTAACGACTCATAGCCTTACCAGACACAGTTTAGTACCTGCTTTGGGAAATAGCGGAATATAATTATAAACTGCTACAGCCTCTGAAAGACAGTAAAGTCGGTCTCAGAGGATTAAGTTGTATGGGAACGTAATTTTTAGGAGACAGGGCTGCCTCCTAATACATCCCCTCCTCTTCCTCTTTTCCCTGTGGCCCCGCTTGTTTCCTTATCTTCTTTTTAATCAAATTCAGTTTATTCAAGCCTCCCTTCCCTTTCCATCCCACCCCTGCAAAGCTCTCCCCCTCATCTTCTTCACATCTTCTCGTCCCGCCACATTCTCCTCTACTTCTCCCTGCCTTTTAGCTCTCCAGTTCATGATGTACTAATATACAGACGACTCGCTCTCATGTTTATTTACACGCACACACATACACATACACCCAAACAGGAACACACACATTCTCACAGATGCACTCATAAGACAGTTATTGTTTATATTTGCATGTCTTAGGGACACGTTACAGAGCAGCATTGCCTCTGTCGTTGAGTGTTTTCTTCCTGACTTCTGCAGCAGTGTTTCCCTCAGAGAGAGAGAGAGGCAGAGAGAGAGAGAGAGAAAGAGAGAGAGAGAGAATAACACTGAAGAAGTTTTAGCTCTTTTCTGAAGCTTATGTTCATCGACTTTTACAAGTGGGAAACGGCGCATATGGGCCCTCTGCAGCAGTCCCGTGGGCTTATTGAATTTGTCTTCAGAGGTTTGTCGTCTGATGTTGTACAGCATGTCAATGAATGTGTTGTTTCTGAAGGTAAGCAGGATATACTGCACTATACAGCTTCTGAGGCAAAGAAATAAAGAGGAAACTAAATCTTTAATCGTTAAAAGTGGGTAAACCTCAGATGCATAAACACAAAAGTGACCGCAAATGGAAATGTGAACACACACACGCAGCTGCATAGGTAAGGGGTTTAGATGGAAAGGCTTTGGTGATCCTCTGATTTTTTGATCTAGCGCTATCATCCGTTCACCATTTTAAAGGAGACATATCATGCAAGTTTTCAGGTTCATACTTGTATTTTTTTTTTTTACTAGAACATGCTTACGTGCTTTAATGTTCAAAAAACTCATTTTTCTCATACTGTCTGTCTGAATATACCTGTACTCACCCTCTATCTGAAACAGTCCGTTTTGGTGCCTGTCTCTTCAAGAGCCAAAAAAAGCTGTTTTTCTGCATGCCCACAGTTTTAGTCATGAATCTGCTCGAGTAGAGTAGAACTGAGTTTTAGCATCTGGCCCTTGATCGGCCTCTATATCAAAAGTGGGCAGCACTGTTGCATCGATGAAACACGGTGGCCGACTACTGTGTTACAAAGTACAGAGAATAATATAACCCATAAACAAGCACACAGTCTAATCCAAGATGAAAAGAAACCACAGTGTATCTTGTCACATTATTGTATCAAAGTGTGTATCACGTTCATACATCTTATCAGTGAATCCAAGCTGCGACAAATAATGAAGATAAAGTCGGGGGTGAAGACAATATTGAGATGGAGTGTGGTTTCAGTCTAAGCTATGTGCTATCTCCAAACCAGTGCCGTACCAAACCTACTATCTTGATTTGTGCTCACAGCCTCGCCTAAGGGCTTAAAAGCGGGAAAGCTGGTCAACATTCACATTTTAATACACTTCAATGGGGCAATAAAGAGGAATAAAAAAAAAAAAAGATGTTAAAGTAGTAAAGAATAAGTGAATGGTAACAGCAATAAAAAAGAGGTTAAAATGTTTAGAGTTATCAATTAATTAAGTGTTTAAATACAGTTCACAACAAATTTAAAGCAGAGGTAGGCAAGATTGGAGAAAATATGATTAAAAAAAACGTTTTTTTTATAAAACAGTCATTATATCCTGGCAGTAGTGCATGAGAGAAGTAATCTGAAAAAAAATGAATGTGCCTCTGTGTCCTCTGGTGCTCCTAATAGCATTTGCAAGATTTCACAGACCGGAGAAAAACAACCAATCAGAGCCGAGCTGGATCCTTGCCGTCTCTGAGCAGCTGTCAATCACTCGTGAACTTCGATCAAACGGTCAAACTAGGCAGCGCTGATCAAATATTAATCAATATTCTGTTACTGTAATGACTATTTCTTGCATAAAATGTTTTCCGAAACATCTTGTATTGTACTGTTTAGCTGTAAAATGAGAAAGGTTGTGACCTTGAAGGCATTTTGAGATCAGTTGAGGAAATATCAAGCACCACCCACCAGCCGTAGCAAAGAATATTGAGTAAATAATATTGAGAAAATCTCCAGTAGGGGTATCTAATTTATTTTCAAAGAGATTTATATTAAAATTGCCTAAAATATCGAAAAGTGTATCCTCTCTGTTTATCAGTTCAAGAGAACAGGACAAACTGTCATTTAAATATTTGATGGCAGAGTCAGGTGGCCTATAAATAACATCAATAAAAACATTCTTTCCACCAGAGACACCAGAGAGCTCGAAAAAAAAACAACTGATTCCACTTCAGCCCAATCTGATTTCAGAGGGAGAGATCATCCCTAATTTTAAATTCATAGTCACTTTGAACACAGATATAATCCACCTCCAGATCTATTCTCTCTTACATAGTGAACCAAATTGTAGTTAGTTATTTCAAAGATTTCTCTAGAATTTCTCTCTCTGTAAACCATGTTTCAGATAAATCAATAACAGAAAAAATCATGTTTGAGTGAAGATAAATAATGAATGAATTTGTCATAGTTGCATGGAAGGTTTCTTATATTCAGATAAAAAGTAGAAAATATATTAGGAGGCATAGAAACACATAAATCGTTAAACTGGTTTTCATTATACAAGCTACACAGGTTAGAAGTATCAAATGAAGAAAAAAAAGTATGTCTGGGCCAACATCAAAAATGTAAGAGTCAATAGTAGCGGGATCAGAGGGCTTAAAAATCTGGCCTTCAAAATCAGAATTGCTGTAGTCCATAGTGTGAGTAAAGAGTAATGTGCGGTAGATGTGCAGCTAAAAATAAAAGTAGGCCAACTGTATAAGAGCCTAATAGTGGAGTCTAGTGAGCCACACTCTGAGTGTTGGCCTTCCTTTGTTTGTGATGGGTTTTGTGTAAGTGCCAGTGGATGGACAATAAGTTTGTTGTATCTTAAATATGCAATGTCACCTCCATCTCCAGCTGCCTTCATTAGTTCCTCCCTTTTTTTGTTGGATTGCTTCAAGGAAGTCCTCATTGATACAGATGCCTGAGCCCTTCAAGTTTTTAGCGTTATTTAAAACAGCAAGTTTGTCCTTCAGCCGCAGAAATCTGACCACAATAGGTCAGGGCTTTTCTGAAGTTGACATCTGCTTCCCAGCCCTGTGAGCCCCTTCCAGCTCTATTTTCAGATGCTCCACATGCAGTTTTTCCAGTGAAAAGTTTTCTAACTTTCTATCTTCAGATTCAGTCACCTTTTCTCTTCCAGACTCTTTAATGCCATCCACCACCATATTATGACACCTAGACTGGCCCGCCAGAGAGTCTGACTTGTCAGAGCTTGAGATCAAACTTTTTTAAAACGTCAAATTCCTTTTGAGTCATTTCAAGACTCACCTTAAGATCATAGACTTGCTTTGACAGATCATCAATCCTCCTGTCTGAAGAATCAACTATGATCTGCACACAGGTTTTGAGGCTTTTTTTGTTGTCCAATCAAAGTTCTGTAGAAGTTTTTTTTGCTTGTCCAACAGTTCACGCAGCCATGCTGACATATTCTTCAGTGGTGATGTTTGATGCTTTGTTTGGCATGGTTTAGTCCTCAGCCTTTAAGGCCTACTAGGCCCAAATCAGCACTATTGAGCCAGAAACCTCCACAGGATATTAATAATGACCACACATTTTCTGTAGAGTGTTGGTTAGACTCTTCTTTTTTCAGTCAGCAACTGACATTTTGAGGTCTAGGCAGGATTCCTTATATTATTGTTGGATAGAAAACCAGCCACATGTTTACAGAAACACAGTGGCAGCCATCTTTCAATTTGATTGGTACCAATGAATTCCTCAGGTTTTCTGGTTCTAGTATTATGGAATTTGTGCCCAATGATTTGTGCCAAAAACATTCTGCCTGCTGCCGTTTTAACATATTAAAACAGTAAACAGCTGATAGAGAAATCTTTGTCACTTGTTAATAAGGCTAATTTCAGTTTAAGCAGTTTGGTTGTCATACGCATAATAGTACCGTGCTCAGTTTTCTGCCTCAGTTTTATCCTGAATGAGGCGAGGCGAGGCGAGGGGGAATGATTATCTGATTCTCCAGGCTGTGTACCATCCTCCTGATGGATAGAATAATGTGAGGGCGAAGAAGACAATAATTAAGCCCTGAGGATTTATCAGCCAGCAGTACTCCATTCATCTCCAACTTCTCCTGCTCGGTCTATTCCTGTAACTTCCCATTTGATTGTTTTTTCTATCTTCTTGTTGTTCTCAGTTTCGACCTCGGATTTCCACGTCTTATTGTTCTTCAACACAGTGTCAGCCCTGACCAATTTGGTGCACTGGGCAAGATTTTAGCTGGTGTCCAACCCCCTTTTTTTGTGCACTCGCAAAGCAGTTAGCACTTAAACAGTGTTATTTCTGTGCAGACGGCATTGACATAGCCTCTTAACCTGCTTAGAATTCAGCTACGATATTGACCGTGATTATGAAACAAATAAATAATTAAATCAAACCAGAATCACAGTCACCTGTCACAGTAACGCATTTAAAAAAAAAAAAAATGGCTGACGCTTAAAGGGAAAGGGGCTAAATTTTGCTCCAAAATCTGATCTGTCTTTACAGCAACAGTAGGTATAATTTTTACCATGTTCACTATTTTAATGTATCGTGTTAGAATTCTAACATTAGTTAATTAGCACTAAACAAAGTACAGCTGAGGCTGATAGGAATAACATTAGTTCTGCAGGTATTTGGTCATAAAACCAGAGTATAGAGTGGTGCAGGAATGAGTCCTAATACCTTGAAATGAGTTCGCATTTTAGCACTTCCAGTTCCCACGTCTGGAAGTCAATGGGTTTTTTGAATGGGTTTTTATTGAGATGCCTGAAAGGTCTGTGGAAAAGTCAGCTCATCACCAAAGTAACTGACATACTTTGTCATGCTGCTAACATGAATACACACTAATGGATCCCAACTTCCAGATCACAGCAACATTTGTTTTTCTAAAGCAGTCTGTTCTACTTTTGATAATGGTTTTTACAATTTAAATTCATAGTGTTTTTTGGATTCATTACTGACTGTTTACTTACTGAAGACAGCCGACAAGATATTCTCTAGGTAGTGAAGAGTTCTGTTGCTGACCTCTACTTGACGAGAGCCACACTGAGACAAGGCAGGAGAGCTGCAGGTAAACAGAAGCACAGATTAACAATCAATCTATTCAAACTACAATTGATTTGTTTGTTCAAGTAAATTAGCATATTTGAACGGTGACGCACGAATCTCAAGGAGGTTCAAGACAAGGTCGATGCATTTTTGAGGAGGAGTCCTTATATGGGTGTGCAAAAGGTGTTTGATCCATCGTTAAGAAATTGAAAAAAAGTACTCTCCCATCATTATTTGGAATGGTTTGGAGTATCCCTTTGGACTGCAGCCTGTGTCAGTGCTGACTGTACTGTTGGCCTGGGGAGGGCTGCCAACACACATGAAGCATGTGACACCAGTGGCTTCTTTTCACTTCACACTTCATGTGATGGATGGATTTCCGACTCTTCCACACTCTGTTATGTTTCCTGCTTCACTGTGTCTACAGTTCCACCCCTAATCATCCAGCACAATTCACGAGTAGTAGCAAAGACAATAACCGGTACCTTCTTCCACTCAGGAACAAAACCAATTGTGTTCACTCTGACGCAAGATCAAGCCAGAGGAACCGCTACTGGTAATCCAAATCCCAGGTCTTAGTAGTGGTGGGTGAGGATTTTATCCCCACCTCTATATAAAAACAAAAACTGTCCAAGTAGACCAGTTATTGGCTCATAAAAGGACAAGTTTCTGCTTACAGCCAGAGGTCTAAAGCCCCCGGTTCTTTTGGTGAGGGATCATAATATCTCTCACCTACAGTAGGCAATGTCCCAGCAGGGGAGCTATAAATGTTCATATCTTCTTCACAAAAATAAAATCGAAGTGAGCTAAGATTCTCAGTATTTGTTCCGTGTACTTTCACACGCATGTAAAAAACAACAACAACAACAACAACAACAACAACAACAAAACAGTCTTGTGCTGCTGTTTCTCTGCGGAGGGTCAGAGAATGTATATTAGCATGCCAACAAGAACTTTGCTTCAGAAGGGTTTTCCTATAGCAATATTGCATGCAATATAGTAATTTACATCACATTGATATATTTTTCTGTTTTCTGTTCATATCATGGGTTAGCACTGTCGCCTCACAGCAAGAGGGTTGAAGATTCGAATCCGGCTTAGGGCCTTTCTGTGTGGAGTTTGCATGTTCTCCCCTTGTCAGCATGGTTCTCCGGTTTCCTCTCACAGTCCAAAAACTTAGTGTGAATGGTTGTCTGTCTCTATATGTCAGCCCTGTGATAGTCTGGCGACCTGTCCAGGGTTTAACCCGCCTTCCACGAGCTGGAAGCGCTTTTCTGCTCTGAGTTGCAAGGTTCACAGAGCGGATAAACGCGAGGCGCTCAGCAATGCAAAACCAGCGTTGAGATAGCGTTCCTTTGGCTGTGCTCCAGTCATGTGACCGGAACTTGACGTTTCTTAACCAGATTTCACAATGGCGTCACAAACTTTCTCATTTCACAGCTAAACTGTGCACTACAAGGTGATTCTGAAAACATTTGAGGTGAGAAATAGGCATTAACGTAACATAATATTGATTCATATTTGATCAGCGTGGCCTAGTTTGACCGTTTAGTCAGAGTTTGTGAGTGATTGACAGCTGGCTCTCATAGACAGCAGCTGGACAGCGGACCTCAGATCAGCTCTTACTGCTTGTTTTCTTCCGGTATGTGAAATCTTGCAGATGCCGTTAGGAACACCGGAGGACACAGAGGCACATGCTTTTTTTCAGGTAACCTGTTTCTTGTACTGCTGTCACAATATAGCGACCGTTTTACTGGAGGAAATATAGATGGTTGATAGATCTTTTTTTCTAGAGACATTTTGCTCATCTACCAGCAAATCTACTCTTTCATGATGACCTATAAGTCTACTCATCCATTAGAGGCATCTCTGCTACTGTCCACAAAATAAGCTGTAACGAGTCCACAGTGCAGCAGTGATTCACTTCTGTTGTCTACCTTTGTTTGGTCCCATTAGCTTAGTCTGCAGTTTCCCTGCGATGAGTGTGTATGAATGCCAGGTCAGTCTGTATCACCCAGCAATGCTTCAAAGATAAACAGATATGCTAGTGGCTATGTCTCTGTAGTCAGCTGGCAGCAGACTGTTGCTGGCTGCTGAGGCTTAAACCAGCAATTTGTTGCTCTCCTGTGTATTCTCGTGTAACTGCTTGTGGGCTTATCCAACAAAGCCCGTTCCTCAACCCTTTTTATTCTGTTGCTCCTTTTCTGCTGAGTCTTTCTGAATATGTTATGGACAGTTGACATTGTTCCCTGCATGAACCGTTGAGGCTTCGTACCTGTCAAACTTTTCTCAACACCCAGAAAGTGGACTTTTTTCATTTTAAAGTTACTCGGGAGATGAGTTGATGCTCGACATGGATGAACTCAAGGCTGTCGCAGGTCACAGACGCCAATATTTCTCCTCTTGGTCCTTTCATACAGTCCTCACTGAGCAGTTGGTGTGTCAGGATGTGATGTGATGGCTGGATGGTCCTGTCCTATTTCATCCCTCCTACTCTTTCTGCTCAATCACAGGAGATTTTGCAGACTGAACTCGCAGCCTCGCACTCTGGGAAAGGACTGCCACTCTTGCCTCATACTATGTGTGAATATACAGTATATATAGATATATAGATATATAGATATGGGTTAAATTTCAATTAATTGAAAGCCCGGTGCACTTCATACAGGTGTTGCACCGATACTGACTCAAATAGCTGGATCGGATATCTGTGACAATGGGGCTGATCTATTCAATTCAAATCTATGTTTATATACTAGATACATTATAGACTGGAATTCCTGTTTAAGTTTTGACCAAGTTGTTACTGCATTAAAAAAAAGTTTACCGCTGAATTGTAATTCCTGTTAATTTTGAAGATTTTTTTGCCAAGTCATGGGTGTACGATTTGTTATTTTAATAATACTCAACAATTCTCTAAATTTGTATATATATATATTTTTTTCTTTTACAAAATATGCAGGAAAGTAAAGCCTGATGTTGCCCAGACATCGCTATCAGAATCAGGACTGAAAACGTTGGATCGGTTCATCCCTACAAATTAAGAGTTTATCACATTACCACACACTAATTGACACAAGGTAAACCTGGGCCCACTAACCTTCTGGGGCCCCGGGTCGTTGCCCACTTTTGAAGGATCAGGTCCCAATATAATAAGTGCAAACAGGGCATCTAACCAGGATGGAAACCGTCCACCTTCCCTCACCTTCACTACTATCCTGGGAACCCCAGGGCTTATTATCCCATCAAAGACAAAGCCATGGAGAAACAGCCCTGTCAGCTGCTAATCATTCGCCCCCAGTGAATTTGCTGCACAATCCTCTGCTATCACACTGATTAATCTCAAACCTACAGGGTTATTTAGTATTGCTTCTATAACTCCCATGCAGTTGGAGAGATGCAGTGCCCACTGGGTATTCTCTTTACTTGGCCAAACAACAGTTGTTCCCCACCAGTGGCAGCTCACCTCGCTCTATCAGTGGTGGTGTGTTTTTGGCCTCAGGCTCAGCAGTCCATCTTCCAAGGTTTCATTATACGACAGTTCATGCTGCCTTATAAGATATCACCCTCAGTGAGACTGACATCTCTGGTGCTCCTCTCTTTTATTTATGTTTTTATGCTTTTGTTTTCTCCTGTAAAACAGAAAAGAAATCAAATAAACTAGAAAAAGTAAAAGGGACGTTTTGTATGGGCAAATACTGTGTCCTAGCCTGCTAATGAGCTAGATGGTCCACATTCAATAGACATCTCAGGGTCTGGATTAAATGAACCTCTTTAGCTCCACGTGAGCCACGCTGGTTGATGCTGAACTGCCTTCAAAGAGATGATTTTCTTCCATCAGAGGAATAAATGATTAGGGAAAAAATGTAATGAATTCAGGGTGCCCTCAAAAACAATTACTCAGTGTACCAACAGAGAGACCTTACATCAACCCCTGTTCTTGTCTGACAGTTAATGAAATGAAGAGGGACAAATGTGCAACCGCTGCCTATTAATTACTTTCCCTTTTGAAACCTTGAGTTAATTGATGGAGGGTTAGGAAGGAAGCCAATCTGGCATATTCAAAGTCTCCTGGCTCATATCAGCCAATCTTATTATTTCTTGCAGAACCGCAGTCCATTACAGTTAAAGCTGGGGAGACACATGGACAGCCGAGGAAAACAAAACACCAATGCATTCCTGCAAAAACATTCATGAAACATAATTTTAAATTGCTATTGACATTGTATCAACACTTTGTGACTACTTATGGGCAAACTTATGCCTAAAATGAAATACCCAAAATTAATCAGGCATAGCTCCTCAACCGTAAGGCTAAGGTATCTGGCCTCAATTGAAAGGTAAGAAGCAAATTAATATGAATCTATTGTGAGTAAACTAAACTCTATTACCATAGCAGAGAAAATGGAGATGCAAAAAAGGAAAAAATAAGATTTTCATTATCGCCTAATATAAAATCTAAATTCAAAGGCGATATCACATTATAACAAAGATCCCACGGATAATGATGCAACTGAATGCATTCTGCTACTCAATACTGTAGATTTGATGAAAATACACCAAAATACACAATATATGATCAAATATATAAACTCAGGCGGTCTCAATGTTTTGGTCATGTTTACTGTTTGCATGTTGACTATTTACTGGAAGTTTTGCTTCAAAACAATATTTCCATATAGCCATGTTACATATAAAACAAAGCTCGCAAAAACATGAAATAGTAATAACACAATAAATATTGGTCAATAATCATATATGACTAAAAAGCTCCATGCTATACAGATAAATAGAAAACGGAAGGGCCAATAGTGCTCTATGAGATATCCACAGATTTTCTCAATGAGTGTGAAGATTGACTGTGAGCTCTGTGTGTTTTGAATTGAGGTGCATTCAGGTGCTTTACAAAGCTTGGAATTTTTGGTTTCCAGTGATACCAAGCATGTTATCATAGACTGACAAGAAAATTATCCCAGGTGTTTGGAACACAACTCGCTCATATATTTCTGAAGCTTATACTGTATACTGTATGTATGACTTTATTAGTAAAACACTTTCATTTCGGACCGAATTAAATGATTGAACGGGCTTATTACAGTCCTGCAACAGCCACAAATACCAGATTTAGTTTTCCTTTCTTTGTCAGAGCATTGGATTTATTGATTGCTATCGGGATGTAATGAATATTTCAACAAATATAACAAAAATGTATCTGAACAACACAGTCCTATACCTTTAAAGGTATATTTTGACATTTTGGGAAATGCACTTACAGTATCTGCTTTCAGCCGGAGAATCAGCCGGAAATATCCTAGAAATAGTCTGACACATAACCCCAGTAAAACGGCAAACTATTGTTTTTACACATACTTTTTTGGATGGATTCAACAAATTATATATACCATGTTAGTTAGTGAGCTTGGTTGGTGGACTTTGTTACCTTTAGACTAAATAAGACCAGCTGTTTTACTCTGTTTCCAGTCTTATGCTAAGCTAAGCTAAACTGCAGGCTGTAGCCATTTATTTAGTGTACAGACATGAGATGTATTGTTCCTCTCTGAATCAGCACATTTCCTCAACTACTCTGTTGAAAAAAAAAAGTTCAACATTTTATATACAACCAGTTGTACATTTTCTTCTTTTGCCCAACAGGAGAATGCAGTTTGCACAATTATCCAAAGATGGCATGCTTGTTGGGCATCTAAAACGTCTTTTAGTTGTTCTTTTTTATGTTGTGTATGCTGGAGTTCACATACCATGGCTGAACTGTTTCACTTTTCTTTCCTTCAGTAATGTCGAACAAATTCAAAAAGACATATAACAGCATGAACACAAGGTTTGGAAGGCACATGCAGTCGCTAAATGTTAATCCCAACTCTTCCCCACATTGTTGAAATTATTTTGACTGAATGTCACAGGTGACACTCGGTGGAGGATTTGCCCGTGGGGGGAGCTTTTCCTGGTGACATTTCACACTGTGTATGTGTGACAACTTGTCTCTTTCAGCGTGCGTTTGTGAAAGAAAGAACGACAGACAGAACGAGCACATCGGGTTGTCGGTTGCATGAAGGCAGGACGTGTTCACAGCTATCGTCCCACAAGGTCAATGCTGTCCCCCATACTTCATCTGTCACTGTGGTCACACACACTCATGGACGTGCATTTATTCTATCCATCACTCTCGACATCAGTGTTTATTTCATTGTCAAAAATTACACATCACACCGTTTCCAGTGGATCCACACATGTATGCACACACACACACACACACACACACACACACACACACACACACACACACACACACACACACACACACACAGACTGACAAAGATAGATCTACAGTGGCAGCACTCAGTCAAAGCAGACCTCCAGGCTGCAATTGACACTTGACTGCTAACATATAGAGAAAGAATCCCCCTCTACCACTGACAGATTGAAGATTAAAATGTTTCAATAGAAAAACCTGTGTTTGCAGATGTTGTTTCCTCCCTCTACCTCTAAACACTATATTTAATAGATTATTTGAATTTTCACAGCTTTATTATAAAGCAAGGAAAAGAGATACATGCTGTTCTGACAAGGCTGTGATGATACAGCTGAGAGTAAATTGATATTTTACAGGTCATGTACATGCACACACACCAGACACACACCCAGGATGTGTGTGTGTGTGTGTAGTACTTTAATTTGCTTGTGTGCAGTTTGTATATGAGGAGAAAGAACAAAGCACATTCATTTTATACCAGTTGGAAAAACAAAATTAAGACAGTATCAGCTTTTTAAGACGTGTGTGTGTAAGTGACCAAGGGAGATATTCACAGTGGCTGTGTATATGCAATGGTATTTGTGAAGTTATGCCTTCGAGGTGTGCCCTCACACGTCTGTGTATCTGTGTGTAGAAATGTGAAAATGTCTCTGTCTATGTGTGGTTGTGGTTCACGTGCAGCTGTGCTAATATGAGTGTTTATATTACAGCTATTAATCACACTGAGCAGTCAAGGTTTTTTTTAGTCATCTCTCTCTCTCTCCATCTCTTTATTTCTCTGTTTTTAGGACAGTCCACCACAAGCTTTAAAACCAGCTCGGCTGCACAAAAAGGTCAACCCGTTCTCACTCCCAACTCGTCAAATACCACCGTTGGTAAGTACCCTTTGGCTACTTATTTAACAATAAACAAGTATTTAATTGGTATCTTTGTCATTTAAAAATAAACAATATACCTAATAAAAGCTTAATCATGAAGCGTATTTATATAGCATGAAAATCAGGATAAATTAAGTAATTTGCAAAAAACTAAAAATGCAATAATACCGCATATCACGCTATTGAGCCTATCATCATCAACGCAGATCCATTTCTTCACATCAACAGCCCTAGTGGCAGCCTTCAGAGTAACCTACCGAAAAGGGTTGGACATAAAGTAAAGGAAACAACATCTGCAAACAAATGTTTTTCAATTGAAACATTTTG
>CAKALG010045595.1:0-23585 GCA_916700815.1 Helicolenus hilgendorfi
GGGGAGGTGGAGCGTGAGCGTGTGCAATAGGACCCGAAAGATGGTGACGAGAGTTTAACGTCACGCTGCCGTGAAGTGGTATCGTAGCCGTTTTGCGAGTACGAGTTCATGAGCACAGTATCGGACCTGATACCCGATACTGATATTGGTATCGGTGCAACCCTAGCTAAAATCTGTTTTGCTGCTGCCCCCGTCCACAGCAGAACATCACTTTGCTCCCGTACTGGTGCTCCTGTCTGCTTCTCCAAACTGGTAGCGTGCCGACCATCATTTACTGTAGGTAATACACTGACTATGGATAAGGACCTCATACAACCCCACTTCAAAACACCTGAATTATCCCTTTAAAACACTTATTAGACTGGACTGTGGGCTGGTTGCACTTTTGGTTAGACGTCATAACTTGGGTGGGATTTGATGGTGTGTTTCATTTATGCATGTTTTAATTCTATAAGACGCATATGGAAATGACTGGAAATCTGTGGCTGCTTGGAAGGTATTTAAAATTGGGTAAATGTATGTAAAGTACACACACAGTTTAATGCAAAACCATTGCTGTGATTCTTCAAAACATAACTCCCTCTCTCTCTCTGTGGTTTTCTCTCTCCGTCGTGTGTAAATGTGTGAGTGAGCTCCAGGATTATGAAGCTCAGGATTATATAATCCATCTCAGCCAATCAGAGAGCACAACTGCTCTGACGTCATATATGAATTTAATCCAAACACACACACACACACACACAGATGTAAGTGTACACACAGCTGGAGCCAGGTATCAGCTCTCACAGGAAAAGCAGAACCAGCTGTCTGAATTAAACGCACACACACACACCGTTTCCACACACACACACACACACACACACTCACAGAGCTACACACACAAACACACGCAGGTAGTCAAAGAATCAGAGGTATTCCTTGAGGTTTAAGAAGCGCTCAGTGAGTGTGAATATAAACATACAGCAGAAGGATTACTCAACCCCTCATCTTCTCACTTCATCACTGAAGTTCATTAAAACCCCTGAAGGTAGCCGCTTTGAATGTTTTTGCAGCATCGTGACTGAAAAAGCTTCTCAGCTGAGGAACCTGCCTCACCAGTCCTGCAGCCTGCTGATCACTAACACATCATATTCCACTCTATGTTGGGTGGGTGTTTATGGGAAAAGTGTGATTTTGGGGGATTTTCACAGTGACAGACATGACGTCACATTGTCAGGGTCATCAGAGTTCAGCTACGGGAATCACTGCGCAGACAAACAGGCTTTCATTTTGGCCAGTATGAGAGGATAGTTACAGATTATGATATGGGTTTAGGGTTAAGAATAAGGCATCGGTATACTCCGTCAGATCTGCTGGTCGGACAGTCATACAGTCTCTCACGTTTACACCTGAGTCTTGATTAGCATCATGGCTGCAGCCGGTGGAGGTGACGTGTTGCCCTCTGGGTCACCTTGACATTCTCACAGTCAGTTCAGTGAATTAACCTTCCAGTCACAAGCTCAACTAACGAGCCCAAAACACACTCAGAGGCCACACATCTACCTCTGGGGGAAATAAAACAAAACCATCGCCTGCAGCTTTAGTTTAACCACAGACCATTTTCCCAGCACACACCACAGCTCTGTGTCCAAAGCTCACTGATCTATTGAAACCGGCTATGTGTTAATAGTGATGAAACACTGCCAGACGCCTGCTGAGGAGGTTGAGTGTCAGACCCGAGACCTTCTGACCTCTCATGGTCTGTCAGATGGAAAGAGACTTAATAGCCCTCAGCAGCGGAGAGCACGCTGAGATTGCTGGATGTTTGGAGCCGAGGACTCCGTTTAGCACCACGAGTATCAACAAGTGAGCCACCCTCACAGTGTGCAACAAACACTGGAAAAACACTCAGCTTCAATGAGACGTGAAACCGCAATCGGTCACAGATACAGCTCACACGCTCGTGGTTTTGTGGAGCTGCCTTGCCACTATATGATAGACAGAAACAAGACAGAAACAAGTAGGAGCTGACCAGGATATTAGGACCGCTTTTGAAAGTGGTTTGAGAGATATTAAAAGGAAGAGACTTTATCAATATCAATAATCCCCCTGAAGAGACTGAAACCAACATGATTTTATCCTCCTAACAAGAAGCCAAAGCCTGGTGCAGCTTGTGTCTCCATGCTGTAAATGTTCAATGTTTCCAGAAACTATTAAAGCACATTAAAGAGCCATACTCTTACATTGGGTGACATATTCCTTTATTGCAATCAACAAGGCTGAAACAACAACTGTACTTTCAATCTCAGATAATAGCTCAATGTCAAGCCAACATCACTGGTTCTACCAACTCTAGTATGACATGATTGGCACCGATGGATTCATTAGGTTTTTCTAGTTTCATATGATACCAGTATTGGACATTTTTTCTGCCTTTCTTCAAGGACATTTTCTGGACTTTTTTGGACAATTTTCAGATTCTTTTTCCCGACATTTTCCTTAATTTTTCAGACTTTTTTTAAAAAACTTTTTCAGCCACTTTCAGACTTTTTTTTTGGACATTTTTCAGATTTTCTTTCGGACATTTTTCGGACTTTTGGACATTTTGAGGACAATTGTGAGATGTTTTTTTGGACATTTTAAACTGAGCCCGCTACAACCTATTATAAGTGAATGAGTAAGTGAAAAGTGGGCGTGTCTGTAAAGGGGAGACTCGTGGGTACCCATAGAACCCATTTTCATTCACATATCTGGAGGTCAGAGGTCAAGGGACCCCTTTTGAAAATGGCCATGACAGTTTTTCCTCACCAAAATTTAACGAAACTTCGGAGCGTTATTTAACCTCCTTTATGACGAGCTAGTATGACATGGTTGGTACCGATGGATTCATTAGGTTTTTTTAAGTTTCATGTGATGCCAGTATCTTCACTCTAGCTTTAGAAATTAGTGTAGTTAAAACGAATTTGCCTTAACGCATTATGACGTTTACTTTGACAGCCCTAATTTTTGCATGTTTTTTGTAAGTTTTCGCAATTTGCGGGTTACCTTCTAGACATGACCTTCTTCCAAAAGCTGCCTTCACCTTTTGCGCATCCACCAAAAAAGTTGAATTCTGTATTATTTAATTAACTTTAGCTGCAGGAGAGTGTGAATCGCACTCGTGTTTGTCTGTCATTGTGCCAGCTACTGTACAGGACCAACCAGACCACAATCGATTCTTCCTTGATGTTATCTTCCAGTATTGATTGTGCAATACACTAGATGTTGAAGTGAGTCTCCATTTCCAGGATCAGTTTGTAAAATTCTACCTGTTCTGGACACTTTAGTTTCTCACCAGGAGTGACATCACTGCTCAAGAGTTTCATCTAAATTGGTCGCGTGAAAGAAATATGCAACAACTTTTTCATGGATTAAATCAAACATATATGAAAAATGAGGACCTTCAAGAGCCTGATTTGACAAATTGATGCAGGCAGAAATTGTATATGGCTCAACCACATCTCAGCTTTCAGGTCTGTGCAGAAGACACCAACATGACATCAGAGGCAGTAAGTACAACTTCACAAATGCCCCAAAAAATAACCAAGATGCTGCTGCGACCTTGCGTAAACTCCAACCAGCTGAACAATCTACATCCACATCATAATCCCGACTCACCCGACAGCCGCCTCTCCCTCACGCTCTTCCAGAAGACATCCCAAGCCTTGTTGGTGGAATCTTTCACGTGCTCGCTGAAGGATCTCCGCAGTGGAGTCTTTTTGAACGCCGTAGTCTGAGCCATATTCCACACGTTCAACAGTCACATATTCCCCCTCTGAAAAACCCCTGCGTTTCTTAAGAGGTTCTAACCCATGTGGGCAGCGCACTCCGTCATGCCGAGGGGGTGTTTAACTTAAGAGTTCAGCAAAGTGAGGAAGGAGGAGGAGGAGGATGAGAAGGAGGAGGAGGAGGAGGAAGAGGAGGCAGGGGGGCTGACACTTGATGCAAAAAGTCTGCATGTAATTTGCGAAACACTCCTGTCCTCTCCCTCCCCTCCACACATCCCTCCTCAGAAAGTTGTGTGAAGAACTGTTTACGTGGATGAACAAACTATTTATGGTGTGTGAGAGCACATCTGGGTGTTTTCAAGAGGATGAATGTGAAGCAGGGCGAGAGAAGTGAGGATTGTTTTTCTTTTGTGCATGTGTGCTTGTGTGGGACGTTCAAGGATTTCGCCGGCCTGAGACCTGAGACTTTAAAGGACCAATATGTAATATCTTTACTGTAATAAATCATAAAATGACCATGACCGAGATTAAGGAAATATGCTGAATTGAAATACTGGATTCTCCCACAATGACGCTACAGCCAGTATGTTCTCCTTTGCCTAAAATGGCTCTTTTGATAGTAAAGGTTGCTGACCTTTGCATTAGAGAAATTTGGCTTAATGACAAAAAGTGTTTTGCAGAAAAATATTTGTATGAACTTCAAACTAAGGTATCCAAAAATGTGCTGTTTTGGGAACTGAAAGCCAGTCCTTGTCCTAACTTCACTGTCCATCCAGCCGAGGTGTTGGTGAGGAAATAGAGGAAAAACCAAAGGAAACAAAGCTCTTACGGACAACACAACACAAGAGTTGTAAAATAACAGAAACACCTTAAGCAGATGGGGAGCGCAAGCTGGAAATGTTCTGTGTCAAGTTGCCAAAATGATCACGTTCTGTCTGTTTTAGACAACACTTGTTCATGCAAAATGTGTTCGTAAAGACCAACCCAGCAACGAGTCAGTGGAATTAAAAGCATTAACATACACAGCACACACACTCCACAACCAACAGCTGTCAGATCAACAGCACAAACGGCTCATTTTAATTACTCATTTATTTTTCTAATCAATTTTTCGCGTTTTTATTTTTTATTAAAATTCAATTTATGGAGGAATGACGCAGTGAGAATATCTATGTTTAATTTGGTTTCGAGAGTCTTTGAGCAACGAGTGTCATTATGTTGATGGAAAACGGATCTTTGGTAGCGATATGAACAATGTTTATTTAGCGAACTGGTAATACAAAGCAAGAAAACTCTTAAGATGATTGGAAACATTGGAAATTATTTCATCCTTTGGCAGATTCCTTTCACACAAAATCCGTGTTTATTTCAGTAAAAGTACTTTTTCCTGAAACTCAAATGTATTTTTTTTAACCAGACTTTCCAATATTCTAAATGCATATAGTTAAACAATTGTGCTGCTTTAGTCCGCGGCCCCTCCACCACCCACCGGCCTCTCCGCATCATTTAACTCTGCCCCATCACTCAGTCGTCAGTTTAATGATGATGAAGCAGCTGTTATCAGTGGGTTTCATCAACATGCTCATACAGTAACTGTGCAGCAGAAGCACTTTCTGGTCACCTGAGAGCTCATTTTGGCCAATTTCTTTTCCATCAACAACAAACTTCCTGTTGACTCGACTGCCACTGACATTATTATGGCAATTGACTTTGTGTTATCGGCTCACAATCTAACAACAGCAAAGGAAAAGGAAGTGTGCATGTGTGGTCAGTGAAGTCATTTAGTAAATGGTATGTCAAGTCATTTCCATCAGTACATTCATTTCACTTCAACAAAGTCAATGTCAGGAAGTGAAATAGGAAGGGCAATGATTCCACGTATAGTGTTGATTTAGCAGGACATATTGGGTATGTATCATTGGTTAACTAACAATAGTTCAGTGGTTGAAGAAACGTCATATAGTCTATAGTGACCAATACTGCTATCTAGGGTTTTCCTCAAATGAAGAAGTCTAAGGAATTTTTAGTCGACTTAACACTCATACGATTTGTCGACTAATGGATTAGTTGATTTAATCGACAGATCTGTAAAACCGAGTTTCTCCACAAAGAATCACACAAAAGCACCACTTTAAATATCTTATGTTTACCAGAGATGAGCTCATAAGTTTCTGAGAAATAAGTCATTCAGCATGAAAAAAACATAAAAAACAACTAATCAACTAAATAAATCTTAGTTGACTAAAACCAAAACTATTGATTAGCAACTAATCAACTAAGAGGAGGCAGCACACTGATCAATATTTATCTCTTAGCTCAATTGCCAACAGCAACTAGGAGGCTTCCCTCCATTTGAGTTGTTCTGCTGACTCATCTGAGCTTTTCCAATTAGAAACAGAGAAAGCCATAGTGACGTGATTCTTTTCTATGTAGCTCAGAGTTCAACTTCTTTTCAACTCGTGGTACTAAGAGAGCACCAATCGCCCTGAACGCTTCTTAAATGTTTCTAGTTTCTTTCCTCCTCTATGACAGTAAACTGAATATCTTTGAGTTGTGTTCAAAACAAGACATTTGAGGACGTCATCTTGGGCTTTGGGAAACACTGATCGACTGATATTTTCACCATTTTCTGACATTTTATAGACCGAACTAATCGATTAATCGTGAAAATAATGGTTAGTTGCAGCCCTACGGTCGTGCACAGTGCATGGAATAGACATATGTTGAAAACCTGGCATGTAAATGAAATGGTTCAACTTGCTTCAACACAAAAAGAAAATGTCACGATGATGGTACGGAGACCGCAATGTCATCTTTGAAACACTGAACTTGGCTTAAACTTGACGGCAACAAATCATTTTTAACTGAAGCTTCTAATTTATCCAGAGTAAAACCACATTAACATTTGAACAATGAGGATTTCCTCGAGCTCCAAAATTAGACATGAAAGTCCCCAAACCTACTCTGCGTTTATCTGACAGCATGAAAGTCAACACTACTCCTACACCTGCAGGTCTGAAAACACTTCACTCCAGTATCAAAGCAAACTTCCTCTTTCCATTTTATTCTCCTGCTATTGTTTCCAAAGCCTTTACACTCAAGTGTCTCAGAACAAAGCTCGCTATTAGAATATCAGCACAACCCAAAGCCTGATCAACTCACTGCGGCGTGTTATGCAAAGTTAAAAGCGTTCAATGTCACTATTACTGCACGTCTTCAATCCCCTCCAAGAGCTTCTCAGACAGCTATTATTCTAATACGTGTGATAGAAAGCAGCCTCTGCCTCCCCCAGCTCCTCTCCTCTTCCTCTGCTGGGAGGGTGATAGGAGACATCTTGTGGCACATTTGTTTACCCTTCAAACAAGACCTAAATTAGTTGCATTCCCAGCGGTTTTCCAAAAGCAGGTAATTAAATAGCACTTAGCCGCACGCTGCGCCACTACCATCTGAACTCCCCTTCGCTGGGTATCGGAGGGAAATGCCAAAGCGGCCAAGGAGAAAAAAAAAGAGGCACAGTCTTACTCGCGAAAGAGCACATCGGCTTGCATTTGCATGCGTCTAACTAATGCACATACATATCCAGAGTGACTCACCACTCTGAGTAAAGCAGGTGGGAGTTCGGCTCCTCGCTCGGTGTCATTTTGACGGGCTGGCGGCTGCAGGATTCGACTGCGTGGCGTTTGGTTTCCGAGATGATCTGTCAAAGCAAAGTGAAACAATAAAAGTGACATAAGTGACACAGGTTTGAGGCGCCTTTTCCTTAAGAACTAACAGTTTTTTAAGTAACCCACAGGCTAGAAACTGGCATTAATGAAGTGATCGCTCTTATTTCAAAGTGAAAGAAGCTCATCAGTGCTGTAAATGTAATGTCTGACCATGAGCCTCCTCCTCTCCTTTAAACCAATTTGCACCAGTGCAGATTTTCACCTCACCTCTGATAAAATCAGAGGAAACGATTACCCAATTATGAAAACTGCAATATTAGACAGACTGCAACACAACAAAGGCCGTGCAGTGTAACACCTCTGATAACCAATTTTCCTTGGATGAAAACTCATTTTTAGCAGCAAAGAGACGCTGATCAACACAGTTTACAGTGCATGAAGTATCTTGTGATAAACACAGCTCAGTAGCCTCCTTATGCCTAGAAAGTGAGAGACAAATGATGCACCCCTAAAAACAATGTAATTTGATGAGCTATGTGACTGTGCTGGGTGGTTTTCTTTCTTCTGCACACGTCCCAGCCGTAGCAAAAAGGCAATATTACGAGAATAAAGTCATGACTTTACGAGAAAAAAAGTTGCAATATTACGAGAATAAAAAGTCTACGAGAAAAAAAGTCATAATATTACAAGAATGAAGTCATAACTTTACAAGAACAAAAAGTTCTAATATTACAAGAATGAAGTCATAACTTTACAAGAAAAAAGAAAATAACACGTAAAATTACTACTTTATAATATTACAACTTTATTCTCAAAATCTCAGATTTATTATTTTTCCTCAATGTGGCCCTAATACTCCGTCGTACCATAGACCTACAACAATGATAAATAAAAATTAAACATATATTCATTTCCATTTTTTTAAAACGCCACAGGGAGCCACTGGAGAGGAGCTGAAGAGATGCAGGTTGCAGACCCCTGGTCTAGATGGTGCCTTTAGCCCACTAAAGTAGTATTAATTTGGCTTTAATTTATTTGTTTCACCATCTCAGGCTACCGTTAGGCAGCCGAGAGCTGCACATGTTCTCGCCAAACTCCTAGACATCATTGTCAAAAGTAGTGTTACATAGAAAGTTAAGGTAAAAGTAGAAAACGGTACACTTCTTATGACAGCTTGCATTCTAACATGTGGGTATTGTGGGGAGATGCCACCGCAGTGATGACGACTCGTTTACTTCCATATATCCAACATCCCTCACCTGTACCTACGAGGTAAAACATACTGCCAGAAAAACACACTCAAGTATCCAAAGTATCGTGAACCCGTCCTCCTGTTGAGCTGCTCACAAACCCACAATATCTTTGATTGTCAAGAGGACTAAAAGCTTTCTTTAACCCGTCTCCTCTCCTCACCTCTCCTCCAGTTCTTTCGCCTCTGGGCACAGACCGTATTGTTAGTCTGGTCCTCTCCTCCTCTCCTCCTCTGCTGCTGCTGTTGTTCCTGCCCAGAAGCTTGTCACTCAACTTGATGAGCTGTCTACCTTACAGCAGCATTCAGGCCTCTGGCTGCAGCAAACAGCATCAGTAAACTCTCCTCAGGCGCCGGAGGGAGTGAGCAAAACCCTTCTGCACAGATCTTCAGCTCGCTTTTGAACTTTTCTTGTCAGTTACATGTTTAGCTTTACTGTTTTTTCCTCCCCCTTTGTGCTGCCTGCCATTGTTATTGACCTATGACCTTGATAACTAGACCCTGGCTCAGTGCTGCCTCCTGCTGGCCAGGAGACACATAAAGGTTTCTCCACAACTGGAGCCAACTGTTGTTTTACCAGCTTTACCAAGTGTCAGTAGACCAAGGTAACTAAGCAACTCTGAATGTGCATGTATCTCTCACCAAATTGCAAATAAAGTCTCTTATCCTGCTTGATCGGTTTCAACTTCATCTCTTCATTTGATCCACAGGATTCTCTGAGGACCACATTTACTTTTGTGGCTACATAAATGCTGCAGGTCAGAACCCGAATCCCCTGATGTCTCGATCAATTTGGACGGATTTTACTTTACTTTTTAAAACACCTTCCATCTCTCTTCCATCACTGACTCTGTGAACTCATCTGTTTTAAGCACCAACAGGTTAATGTTCTACTACATCGGTCCTTCGCTTGTGTAAAGTAGAGCTGAAAACTCCTGCCTTCATGAATTGACAACACATAGCGCCTCTCTCTCTCTCTCTCTCTCTCTCTCTCTCTCTCGTTAAAAGTCAATCTAGCTCACCCAGGAGGAGTCGATCCCTTTCTCTCTCCCCCTGCAATGAATTTAACAAACAATAATGCAGCTAAGATCATCCAAACAAGATGGAATTTCCCTTAAAACAGACACGATAGATAGAATACTTTCGTACGATTTCAGCAATATACCTGCATGTGCCATTTGTAATTAGGGATGCATCGATACCAGTATCGGGTATCGTGTTCGACAATCACTTCGCGTTCCGCTCCATAGAGCTGCAGAGTTGATGATAATTCTTTGCGTGTTTTTTTCACATTACATGCCGTGTGCCGTGATTGTCTCCTCATCAGATTTTCCATTGCATCCCCACTCTACTCAACTGACTTGTTGAGATTTAATGAGATCACTTAGATCAAAATCTACATGTTATTATGATTAAAATGCCAGCTAATTGTGGGTTACTGTTGGTAGAAGAGGATCTGACTGTCCTGCTGATGCTGAAATATGATGCTGGTTGATAACAATTATCAGAGGTAGATGATTAATTTCCCCTTTAAAGCTGGGGTAGACAACTTAGGAGAAATCAGCAAGAGTGAGCTCCATTTTGAAAGTATACAACCGAGAAAAAAAAATCCCTGTCCCCCCTTTCAGGCCTCCCCGAAAAGCCTCTCACCCAAAATACATGAAAGCACACCGCCTCACTACTGAGTCGAGTCCATTTGGACCGAATTAAATGATTGGACGGGCTTATTACAGTCCTGCGACGGCCACAGATACCGGTATTTTCTTCTCTTTTTTGTCAAAGCATTTGATTTATTGATTGCTGTCGGGTATAACAAAAAAATGCTTCTGATATAAATTGTCTCCCCGAGCTTTAAGGATGATCTTTTATGTGTGAAATTCCTCAAGGGGATCAGAACATACCAGCTCAAACTGTGACCAGTAGCTCTTTAAGGAGGATTGAAATAGTGGTCACATGGTCTGACTTACCATCTGAACACCTGTAACATCTGTAAATTGAGCCCACTGGCTCTTGAGAAAGCGCCTGGAGATAAAGATGACCCCATGGGAGGCTGTAGCTCGGTTCGGCTCGGCCCAGCTCAGCGTTTGATCCTTTGGCGGAGCTCTGTACCAATATAAATCCCTTTCATCACATGACCTCAAAGCCACAGATCAAAAGGTACCTGCAGCTGAGTGTAACAACCATCATCGCCTCCGTTGATCAGATATCTGAGCGCGTGTAGCGCAGCTGAAGGTGAGCTATTTAGCACCTGTAGAATCTTTCACATGCGTTTAAACATGGAAAATGTTGACAAAACTATGACAACCTCAAACAGCCGGCGGTGATCGAAGACACGCTGGCGTCCTGCTGCTCTGCTCTACAGAACGTTTCACACAATTCAACATGTAAGAAATACACAGCTCTGTCTGCAGCGATCAAAGCCTGAAGATCTAATTGATCCGACCAGGATTTTCTGCTGCTGTCACTACGGTTACATTTCAAGGTATTATTATAGGCTCCTACAGATACATACTGTATTATTCAGTAGTCAGGAGTGAAATACAAGTTGTGGAAGGAATAATGCATGGGAATATGATAAAAATGCTCCTTTAAATATGTAAAACATCCATTTTTCATAATAGCCATTTCATTTCATTATATATTATATTATCATTATATTATTTCATCTGTTACAGGCTTTGGCGCGATATCGGGTTGCTGAATATGTGCAGAAACATTGCCCATACTATACTACTATTGAACCCAAAAAAGGCTTTTTTCTTAATTTGAAGGGTCAATGGATGAGTAGATGAGTAGATCCATTATTTTACTGCTTCAAATACAGGTTGCTATATTGACTTCATTCCTCCAGTGATTATAATAACTTCACACTCAAGGTGAGAGACAAAATCTCTGGAAGACTGCCATGTAAAATTAATGTAACTTCAAAACGAAAGTACTACGTACAAACTTAGTTCAAAGTAAAAAGCTTGGAGAACAGCGGGTGGAAAGCAGCAGCGGTGCACTGATGAGAACAAAGCTGTAAGTAGATTCTCTCAGCAGCAGCAGCACAGACCAACATCTCGTACAGGGCCAAGGTAAGCTGTCAGACAAAACTCCCATCAAGCCACGTCCTCGCCTCACTTCTCCAACGAGGAGACCGGTTGACGGCGCTGATTGACAGTCCTGACACATCTGCACACAGGGGACAGACGGGAAGTGTTGTCTGGATCAATACTAAATACATCCTCCCATCACACTGCAGATCAGGGACAAGACAGAGGAATACTTTACCCTGAAACTCGACGGGATTATTAGTAAACACAAATACATTTATTTTCACAGTATGATCAGTCGTTGTTAGAAATTAGGGCTGTCCTCGACCAAAGAAGTTCTGCGTGGACCAAGGCAATTCTGTCAACTAATCGATTAGTTAATTTAATGGACAGATCTGTAGAAACTGAGTTTCTCCACAAAGAATCACACAAAAGCACCACTTTAAATCTTGTGTTTTACCAGAGACATGCTCATAAGTTTCTTGGAAATAAAGCATAAAAAATGACTAATAAACTAAAGACATTTTAGTTGACTAAGACCAAAATGACCTATTACTTTACGGAACAAAAGTCGGAATGTTACGACTTTTTTTCTTGTAAAGTTATGACTTTATTCTCGCAATATTACGACTTTTTTCTCGTAATGTTACGACTTTTTCTCGTAAAGTTATGACTTTATTCTCGTAAAGTTATGACTTTATTCTCGTAATGTTACGACTTTTTTCTCGTAATGTTACGACTTTTTCTCGTAAAGTTATGACTTTATTCTCGTAAAGTTATGACTTTATTCTCGTAATGTTACGACTTTTTTCTCGTAATGTTACGACTTTTTTCTCTTAAAGTTATGACTTTATTCTCATAATATTCTGACTGTATTCTGTTTTCCCTCAATGTGGCCCTAATACTCCGTAGTACATTGTCTCTTTGGCCCTCACTGCATTAGACTTATATACTATATACTTAGACTATAAACTGTGTTACCTTCGTCACAATGATCAAATGTTTTGCGGCTCTGGACAGATTATTATTATTATTTATTTTTTTTTGCCTAAAATGGCTCTTTTGATAATAAAGGTTGCTGACCCCTGGTTTAGTCTGATAAATCTGAGTGGTCGTGATTACAAGTCGGATGTTGACATGAACAGCAATTAGAAGTGTGAAACCTGTATTTACTATGTAAACTGACATAAACACAGCATAAATGAAGTGAGTCAGGGAACAACTGAGTGACTGAGTGACTTTGGGTCTGACTGCTCTGATGCTCTCCACCTCAGGCAGTGTGGGGGGGGTGTAATGCTCTTAGGATCAATACTAAACACATTTTGTCCTCTGAAATCACATCAGGAAGACGTGAAGTGCTGAAGAGGAAGGACATGCAACTTTTCTTTTTTTTTTTTTCTTTCGCTTTCGTCCACAGACCAGTTCTTTTACACTATCAAATTTGAACAAGGACATCTTTATCTTTATATGTTTTGTTTGTATTTGCAGGATAAAACCGTACTAACACCTGAACTGTGTGTACTTGCTATGTTTGAGCAGAAACACTGTCGCTGTGCCTCTAAAAAAAACCCTGGTGATGTTTTGGTTTTGACAGGTTAAGGCTACAGTTTTAACATTTGCACAAATCCCTCAACCAAACTATTCATCGATGTTCCAACCTGTGTATGAAAAGGGATGAACTTTAACAAATTGGAAAAGTTTCTATAGTACACAGGACCCTTTCTGTAAGACAAGACCGGGTGCTGAATGAAAGGTAATAAAAAAACTTTATGAAAAGTGACTCCATCACCACGGTTACAGCACGCTTCATGCAAATTACCTGTCATCCCTTAACATGTAAACAAAAGAAAAGCAGACGATGTTTAGCTGACCTCATCAGGGTCCATTCAATGTGTTGTACTGAACGTTCTATGTGTTTTTCTAAAAGCATTTTCAAATTAACTTCATTTCAGATGAAATTACTCGTAATGTGACATGTTTAAATGACTGGTCGGAGAGAAAGAAATTAATCTTTGGTTCATTGCTGGTTCAAGGAAAAACATTAAAAAAACATCAAGACTGTGAAGAAGGTACAACAGTGTGTATACACTATATTAAATCCTCTTTTGAAAAGGTATTATGTTAAAAATACGATACACCAGTAGTCATTCATGAATCAGGAAACTTGTGCGTGATTGTTCTGATTTTATTTTTTTCCCCGTCAGCTCAACATTATCAAGATTATATTGCTAAATTCTCTTCTGTCAAAACACCAAATTTAAACTCCAAAGAAAAGTTTGTACCCAAAAGGGAGAAATTCTTCGGACATTTTTGTTGGTTTCATTATGGTGCCTACTCCTGCTTGGGACCGTCTCATCAACTGTGGGAGACGTTCCTGGACGGTTCCCAACAAAAAAAAAAACAGCTCAGGGAATCAGCTGTGCGTTGCTCTTTATCAGAGGTGAAGTAACAGTTGCCAAACCAACAACTTAGTCCTCATCTTTGCAGACTTTTCTCTTGTAAAACCAAAAAAACAACTTTTTGAAAACACTTCTGAGCCGAAATCTCAAGTGTGTACGCCAGCCCACTCAGAGGCTTGGAGGCTAAAGGACATAACGTTTTTAATGCATCCTTAAAGACATAGTCAAGTCATGTCAATTTTATATGTATAGAACAAGATCACAAATGTGCCTCACAATCGGTAAATCACACAACATCCTCTATTCTTGGACCCTATGTTCAGTTAAGGAAGAATTAAAAGTAGACACACAAATAAATATTAACCATAAATTAGGGCGGTCAAAGTTAACGCGATAATGACACAATAACGCAAATTAGTTTTGACACAACTAATCACTTCAACACGCAATCAAACATTCCAGACCTTACCAGTGCAGATGGTATCATATGAAACTAGAAAACCTGAGGAATCTATTGGTACCAACCATGTCATGCTAGCTTGTCGTGAAAGAGGCTGAATAGCGCTCCAAACTTATGCAACATTTTGCCAAGGAAAAACTGGTATGGCCACTGACCTCAAGATATGTGAATGAAAATAGGTTCATGCCCACGTTATGATAATCACATGCAGTTTTGGGTAAGTCATAGTCACGTCAGCACACTGCTGTTGCAGTTTGCCATGTTACGATTTAAGCATATTTTTTATGCTAAATGCAATACCTGTTAATTTGCAATGAATCACTATGGACAATAATGCGATTCAATATTTTAATCGATTGACAACCCAATAAATCAAAAAACCACTGACATTATTTTCGGCTTCAAAAATCATGTAAAATCATGGAATTTCAGTTGCATTTTAAAGAATATCTTGACTCTTAAAATCTCAGAGATGCTATAACATTTGCTTGTTGGTGGTTTTGCAACGTTCATATGAAACAATTTCCTTTCTTTGCTGCACATTTTCGAGCGTTCCAAACATTTGCTTGAGTTAAACAGACCCATTTATCTCTTGTATCATCTCCAATCTCTTCTTCCGTCTTGTTCACGTGTTTTTCTTCTGTCTCATTTTCCTTTTGTCTCTTTCATTCTCGCTCAATATCTCTCTAGATTCTCCTCCATTTCTCGCACGTTCGACTCCTGTTCCTCCTCACTTCCATTATGTTGTCTGTAGTCTCTCTCCACAGCCCCCTGCGTACCTTTCAAGGACGATCTACAGGTAAAGACGTGTCTGCAGCGGCAGCGATCCTGACAGCGCCTGGTTTTATCAGGAGACTCAACACAACTTTACTTTGAAATCCATCATGTCTCTTCCTGTGGGCTCAGCAGGGGGATGGGCATTGCGGGTTGAAGGCTGTGTGGGGAAGCTTGCTGATGCTTCGGTCCGGGAGTAATGTCATCATGTCTACCTTAATACCTCGAGAAACTGGGATCCACGTCAGACAGACTTCAACACAATTAAGCCCTCCGACTCATCCCTCTAACTGCTAAGATTATGTCTGACAATGGAGAGGGGAGGAGGGCATGTTCCTATGCTTCAACTCAACACACACACACAGACACCTACTCCTCCAGTTGAGGAAAAGCTGAGCCGTGCAGCTTTGGGATCCAGGATGGGATCATGATGGATTGATCACAGCCTGCAGATGTGTGTTCGAGGATCCAACGTGCAACATTCAGGGATGAAATCATGTAAAACAAGAAGCAAGACAGTAGTAGTTGACAGAAAACGCTTAATGGGTCATCAGGAGCATCACACAGGCAGCACAAATGGCAAGACGTCGGTGGATGAGAGGCAAAGCATTTGAAAACTAGAGTTACCGCCTCGGTTGTATGCCTCCCCTCACCGGTCAAGTTGTAGTTTACATCCATGTCTGTCCAAAATGTTGTGGCCAAAAACGTGTTTTGCGAGGTCACAGTGACCTTTCACCAACAAATTAATCAGTTCATCCTCGAGTCTGAATGGATGTTTGGGTCAGATGAAATATAATACCCTTCAGACGTTCCTGAGATATTGCGTTTCGCGAGAATGGGAGGGAAGTTCATCCTTGAATCCAAGTGGACGATTGTTCCAAATTTGAAGAAATTTGCTCAAGGCCTTCCTGAGATATCACGAGAATGGGACGGACGTGAGGTCACAGTGACCATTGACCACCAAAATCGAATGAGTTCATCCTCGAGTCCAAGAGGACGTTTGCGCCCGGCGTTCCTGAGGTATTGCGTTCACAAGAACTGTCCGGACATATAGTATCTTCTTCTTCTTTTCTACCTTTCTCTGGCCTTGTGAGAAGAAATCAGGGAATGATTTTGCACTCAAGGAGGTTATTCAGGACAAGTGTGTGGGCTGAAACCACTTTGTAGACACTTTCCAGTCCCCTGTGGTGGACCGGCAGGCTGTCCCTCTGCTGGGCCTGAAGGTAGAGTAGCTACAGGGAGGGAAACAGCTCAAATCCATGTAGCTAAGCACACAGCAGGGGCTGCAGCTGAACGCCCTAAATGTACCCTTTGTATGATTTGGCATATGTGTGGGCACCGAAGTGAGAAGCTGAATGTAGCCGAAAGGTAATTGTTCCAAAGCTTCGAGGTTGAGTACTCAGAAAATGTTTTTGGTGATGTTCATAGAAACCAAAAAAGAGAGAAAAGAAAGGAAAAAGCTCTAACAGTTAGTCCAGTTTCCTCTCAAGAAAGTGGAATTTCAATCCATAAATCAAATCTACAGTATCTCAACTTTTATGGGATTTGTTGCAGTCCTTGTTTTGTAGTTTAGGCTGACAAGCTGGGCGTCACTGTGTGCAGCTTTGATGTTGATGTTGTTTCAGTCGAGTAATGTGTTTCGATAAAAGAGCTCCCCTACTGCGGTGATGATTCCCATGAAGCACAACACAGCGCTAATCAAAAATGGTAATTGTTGCAGCGACAAATTTTGTACTAATCAGGGAGCTGCTTTGAAAAACTTCACTATTTTCCATTTTTACTTTTGATGAAATTCCTTCGTCAAGAGTCACACATAACAAACAATATATGGTGGTGCAGTTGTTGATAACAGGTATGATATTGATGATGCACAGTCAATAAAACAAGAATGATAAGAAATATGTGTTTATCACAGAATTAGCAGAGCCTTGTCAGCCATTAACTTTACCCACCACTGTTGTAAAGCACCTTTAACCCCTTAATGGCCATGTTGGAGTGGCTAAAAAAATAAATTAATGCAGTTTTAATAGCATTCTACATTGCACAATGTGTCGCCTAATGTTCCTGACTTACCAGTGGTCATTAAAGTCTCTGTCTAACTAAAAACATCACTACTTTCTCCAAGTCAAAATAGTCACCGCTGTCGTGATGAAGTGTTAATACGGGGCGCTCCCATTGCAAAGAGTTCAAAAAAGAAAATATGTGAACATAATGGTTGTGGCAGTTGCTTGCCATTCCCTGCAGTTGGCTCGTCAATCCTCTAACCATTATCGCTCAGCGGGAAAGTCTGCGCTCCATCACCAGTGAGGTATTTTTGGTTGAAAGACAGCCCAGTAAAATGACGATTATCAGTTAATGAACATTTCCAAGTTTCTGACCTGGCAGCACACATCATGAGATAAAGGAAAATAAAGGAACAATTTCCAATTTGTAACAAAACTCCCACCTCTGGGCACTTTTTTCGCTTCCACAACCATGCCAGTGTAGGTTGGAATAATGCCGTTAATGTCTTAAACTTAGCAAGTTTAGCAACTAAGCAAACTCCTTGTATACTAGAACTTCTTATTATCTGCTTACAGCGTCAGTTCAGTGTTTACAGGATGACCTCAACGACAGGAGACAGAGCGAGTGCATTAGAGTGAGGAAAGTGAGACCGACTCCGGCCCCAGAGTCTATATTGCAGTGAATCTTAAGCTAAGGGTCAGGACCCAGAACGGCTCTCAGGACAGACACCGGTGGGTTTTCTTATAACTAAATGTAATGAGCTCCGATCCCAGGGACCCACCAGGGGCTGAAAAATCCCTGCTCTCCCCGTGCGACTAGATTCAAAATGCAAAAGTTTCAGGAGCTAATTACCAGCTCACAAAAAAGGAGTTCAGGGATGTCCAGGGGTCCGTACGGGGGTTCCACCGGTGCTTAGCTAATGCTGAAGTGTTTAATTTCACTATTATTTCATCTGCTAAAACAAAGAGTGAAAGAAAGAGTTACTGTCCTTAGTACTGGCATTAGGGGTGGGAAAAAAAGATCATTTTCCAATTTTGAAATACATTTTTAACTGCCAGAATCAATATATTTGCTCTATTTGAGTCTATGTAGAGGTAGAAGTAGTAGTCAGAGTAACGTGATGTCATATCCGTTCCGTATCCGTCAACCAAAACAAACCGCAGTCGGTCGCAGCCAGCCGAAATGAAAAAGTCTAAAACGTTGGAGGGTCAGCGTGGGTACGACCTGCACCCTCACATGTTAAATCCAGCGTGGTAAACTCTACACATCCAGTAAAGGATGGAAACACTTTGGGTTTCACACGTTGACAGGAAAAGACAGGAAACGTTATCGTATTGCGGTAACGTTGCCGTTCGAGCCGGCGGTCGCTCTCATCTCCGTGGTCAAATGGGCTACAACTGTAGAGCACCCAAATACTGACATTTATGTTCTCTGCATTCAAACGGCCCCAATGGAGCTGACCATGGATGGATAAAGAGAACGGAGCTGACGGGAGAGCTAGAGACGACCTTGGAGAAGTTAGAGGAAGTATACACGTGTGACTACATCCGGTTTTCAAAATAAGGTGTTAACAAAGGGAACTGTATATACAAAATACATATATGGAAATAAGATTGATTGGATTATATTCAGCGGAAGTATAAAACATTACATGTCCATTATAAATTAAAAAGAAAATATCACTAAATTGAGAAGGAAATGTCTTTATTCTTTGATTTTTGGGTTGCTGGAAAAAAATGAATAATGCCTGATATATTTGACTTCAGGACATATCTGACTACATACATGCTGAAAATCAAACATTTTTACTGTATTAATTTAGATATTTTTTAAGTAAAAGTCCCTAGAAGTGTATGATTCAACTTTTCCCCCACGGTCTAGTGTTAAAAAAGTTAACGCAATAAATTATAATATCGAATTTCAATTCTTGTAGTTTCGCAATACTTATCGAATCGGCACCAAGGCATCGTGATATTATCAAATCGGGAGGAAGGTGTATCGTTCCAGCTCTAACTGGCATGCCGTGTATTTCTCATGTTAACTAAGTTAAACAAGACAGATGCTCTCCACCACAGGGTCTGGAGTCTCAGATTATATGTTCCCGATTATAGTTTTAACCACAGGATCTCTATAGAATAGTCTTATATGTATTTGATTGAATATAGCTAGCTAGTTATGTAGGAAGATGATGCACCCATTCTCTCTCTAGTGTACTAAGGTCTTATTGGTCAACGGCCTGGTCATTAAGTACAATACCAGATCTATTTGAACAAATCAAAGATCCCCTCTCTGCATTCACCCAAATTTTAACGGCTGTACACACACTATTTAGAAAGGTATGATAAGTTCATAATGTGTAATTGCATGTTTAGAGTATAATGTAGTATAGAGAACATGTATATATATAACCGTAAGGCACCTTGGAGAGGATTAACTTGTAAGATCACAGTTGTTCTCAGTCTGCACACTACTGCACATTGTGTAACTGGATCATGATTTCCTCAGGTTGGTATCCACTGACCCATTTTATCTCCCTGTGACTCACGTCTGGGTACCACAGCAGTCACTGAAGCACTCTGCTCCAAACCCCTCTCCTCTCTCATCCTCTGATCCTCCAACCCCCCCATCCTCATATCCCAAATTCCTCCGAGGTGACGTCTCCTGCTGTTGTGTAACATCCATCGCCCTGTGGAGGGGCCGGCGCACTGCAGGGTCCTGACAGGTAACTCCCCGGACGGCCATTTGCCTCCACTAGCAAACATTAATCCCACGCTCTGCTCGTAAAAAAAAAAAATAGCTCCTCGGTATGGAAGCCATTACATATAGAGGGGCCTGGAAGAGAGGAGCAGTCTGGAGGGGGAACGAGTGAAAAACAATAAGAGAGGACCGGGGTAGTTGGAAAATAAGAGACTTAAGGTGACACTCTCTCTTTTGAGTATCAGAAAGTCACCTTGTGTCGACTTTAAACTGTTTTAAAAAGGTTTATAGTCGGCTCCTTTGTGAAGTGCAGTTATGGTCAGCTGGATTTACAGCAATTATAGCATCCCATGGTGTCCCAATTTCACAGTAAAAAAAAAAAGTCTAAACATATCCAAAGTCACCGTAGGAGTCAAACCTCCTATTCATGTGCTCAGTGTGTTTCAAACACACCAGGACAACAAAGACATTATTTAAAGATCTGCAACACACATGGGAGAGCATCTAAAGTTGCTCAACACATACACGTTGTCTTGTGTAGTTGTGTTCCAACGGGCTAGATAGGTGACTAAAATGTCCTCAACTGACCAGGTTAAGTTTTTACTTGCTAAATTGGTTCAATTACACTTGGACATTGCATCACAGAAGATGTAGATTTTTAATATCTAGACTAAATTAAAGATGCCCGGTGGAGTTTTTGCAGCACATTCTCACTTTCAACTCATTAGATACTGAGGCTTGACACTACTACTGACGTGAAAGTCCTGTGTTTGTTTTGACAAGAACTGACACATGATAACTAACTATAGCTATATATACTCTAAGTATAACTCTACAACACAGCTTCACAAAATTGTATCTATTTGATTGGCGTACATAAACACAAATTTCCCTTTTTTTTCGTGATGCTCAGCACGACTTTCAACAAAGCAGCGTTTTCCTACAAATGTGCAGCAACACGTGGCGAACATGTCAATTTCCGAGAATGGGACGGACGTACGTACAGACAACATAACGCTTCCGGCCACGCCTTTCGACGGCGTGTAGGCCTAACGATCACTGATGGCAGATGATTGCTGCCTCTGAGAGTGTCATGTCCTGTAACATAATCGTCATAAATCAACCTGAATAGCGACGAGGATATAAGCCAACCATCTGCAAAAAAAACAAAACAGCAGAGACAATGCCTCATTGACTCACAGTCCACAGTGCTATTTTCAGAGAGCTCATCATTGCCGTGTGCACCTGTGCTCCTGTTGCCTTAAGGCATGCGGCGCATCTGAATGTTTTCTGAGCCACAAGGTCAGACAGACAGTAGCGGTTTTAAGACAGCTCACACACACAACAGGGATGAGAGAGTCTTAAATAATTCAGGAGTAGACAAAACCCAGACCTGGTAACTTTTCAAAGTGTGAGAGAGAACGTCTCTCTCTGTCAGCAGAGTCCCCCGGGTCTACTGACGCCAACGCCTTCACATTCGGACCATTCAGGCTGAGTTTCCTGTGTGAAAACACACCGCCGAACAGCCAAGGACAGACACGCTGTGGGGAAGGCGGGGGTTTTACTACAGCAGGTAGAGTTTAGCATCTAACCTAATTGAGCCACAATTCACACAGTTCAAATTTAGGCAGAATCTGATATCTGAAAAAAAAAACATTGATCCTGCTGTTGCAAAATCAGGAACATTATATGATAACAGCAAAGACTGATGCATATGAACTTCATTTGTATTCATGACCACTTTTATAAAAGCTTGAATGCCAGTTTATTTTCTATGCAAAAGAAAAATTATTTTTCTTTATTTGCAGAGGAAAATAAACTGCCACTCATATATTTAGTCATGCATATCAGTCATGTTGTTGTGAGAGGTCTGGAGTCTTGGTACACAGTCTCTTGGATCTCCTCTTCCACTGAAGAGCAGGTTACATCCAGTCATTTTGCCTTAAAAAGCCTAAAAATAGACTCAGTGTCCCTTGATGCTACGTATGCTGTCTCAGAGTTTTTTCAACATAAAAGAATACACTTCTGGGTCAGACACTGAATTATGAACTAGTTCTGGCAGGACACTCTGCTGCATACAAACATGCATCATTATCAACGGCTCACTGAGCCTCCATTTCAGTCGAGCATTTCTTGTGTACTTGTGCGTTAGAATGCTGATGCGCTGTATGTTGAAACTGCAGTATGCTTATTGCTTTACAAAGGTTTAGCAATAAGCTTGTGCTGCTTGTTGTTAGGACAGATTTGCTTTCGGAGCCAATTGCTCTGGAGTTGAAGAAAAGTGGAGCTTCTTCCTGTGGTACTTTGGAGCTGAAGAACAGCCGGTAAGTCTATTTGAATCAGGGGACTCCAACTAGACAAATGCGTGCCTCTCATTTGCGATATGAGCCTGTCAGTCGGTAGAAGATGTAAAATCGAGCGCAACTTCACCAAAGTCCACGGCAGCTTTTAACGGGACTTTCCGAATGGGAGCGGTCTACGAACGGAGAAGGAGCTGAAAACAACGCTTAAAAGACAACGGTCTCTGTTTACCAAACCAACGAAGAAGAAGGCCAACGCTGCAGCAGAGGCTTTGTTTAAAGTGGTGCACATCCTAACGAAGCACAAAAAAAACTTCACCGATGGTGGCGTTGTAAAACTACAGATGATGACATGTGATACAGTAATATGTGGACAGACAGAAAATAAGGACAAGTAAAATAAGAACAACATTGTTTTGTTTTCTATGACATTAATCTGATATGAATTTAATAGTGTGAGCTTGACACATTGAAAATGTAAAGAAATGCATACAGAAAATAATGCACATGCTGCTGAATTTAACATGCTTTGATACAAAATGCGAGTGCTAACATTTTCTAAATGTTCACACATAAGAAGCTTGTTCAGCTGTTTGGGTGGAGCTGAGCGACGTGAAGAAATGTTACTAATAATATAAAATAATGAGTAGCTCTCGGCCACTTTCATTTCATCAAAGTAGCTCTGAGAGGAGAAAAGGTTGGAGATCCCTGATTTAAATAATCCAGCTATGGATACTCTGAACTTGATGTCACTTTTGTAAAGCAGGGCTGTACAGTTTTGCCACTTTTTCCTCAGCTTCTGTCCTCTACTTCTATTGTTGGGTAGTGATTTCATTGATTTCATCTCTTGTGGCTGTGTGTGGAGAGAGCAGTGGTGAGCATTGTACGAGCAAGAGAGCAGGATGTTTCTCAGTTAAAACGATGCTCCAAAAAGATCCCAGGGTGACAATGGCCTGGAACTCAAAAGATTGATTTTGGTGATCGAATTCGAATTAAAGTGAGATTGCGCCCCTCTCCCTTTTAGAGGCTGTTTTTCCACATTGACAAAATGTGCACGGGGACTGTAGGGAATCATTTGTATGTCTGTTTCTTGTATAATCGTACATTTTTCTAATTTAATGTTAGAGTGGTTTCAAACCTGCCAACCAAACAGAAATGGATCAACCAATCAACTTATTACAGATTTGCCTTTTTTAACTTAATACTAAGGATGCACCGATACTGATACCAGTATCGGGTTCTATCGCACGCGCTCA
>CAKALG010045596.1:0-10037 GCA_916700815.1 Helicolenus hilgendorfi
ACATTTTGATATTAAAATTGGAGATGAAGAAGTTGGAAAAATCGTCATCGGGGTGTTTGGGAAGACTGTTCCCAAAACAGCCGACAACTTTTTATACATGTATATATAAAATGTATTAAGGAAGTAAAAGTTATGGAAAAGGGAACAAAATAAGGAATATGGAGGATGTTTTTAAGAAGAGATGGACTCAGAAGGAAAATATAGCTACATAGGCACACATGGGTTAGCACGCATGTGCATGGAAGTGACCTCCTTTTTTTCCTTCTTTTTTTTAATTAGGTTATTTATTTAATCTATTATTTATTTTTCTCTCTTTTTTCACTATTTTTTAAATTGTTTTTATTCTAATTTTTTATTTATTTAAATTTTGAATGCTGGTGTGTTGTTTTCTCTTGTGTACTTATTGTGTTTGTTTCTAGGCTCAATTATTTTAAAAATGGTTTATAAACTATTGTAATTACGAACTGTAAATTGCATATATAAAAACAACTTCGAGAAAAAAAAGGGGGAAAATGAAGTATATAAAAAAACGAAGGATGCTTTTATTTTGAATGTTATGAGAAGAGGTGATATTTCCATTGTAATGAGCTTCAGTGCGACACCGACTCTCTCTCTTCATCCATCCATGCACCGACCGTATGACACTCCCAGCTGGAATCAGAGGTCAAACAGCGTACCAGTGTATCCGGGCAGTAGGCTGATGAGCGGTGGATGTGGTGGGATGTAGACCTGCCAGACAGGATGCGCTGTTTCTGCGGAGGATGACGAGGTAACTGTCTGACCCACCAGAACTAAATGTGATTTTTAATTAAATGTATGGCCTATTATTGGATAACATGCGTGCCGAATTTAGCCAATGGGAACCTGAGGTCTGAAATTGTGTCTTATAAGATGTGTATCTCTGTAGATAAGCGAGACAACGTTAAACTGCTAATTTACTCAAACTATTTGGTTGGAGTTCTTCTCCATGTGATAGGATGACAGGATGTAGCCCACAGTATATCTGGCTTTATGAAGATGCAGCTTGCTTGTAAATGATCCACTGCTCTGCTCCCATTCTTAGACACCATAGGTCACCGTTTCAAGAATGAGAATGGTGACACATCACATACAAGATGGAAAATTACAGGAAATGTTAACAAATACAATCCCCAGCTCTCTGTGGCTAAATATCCACATCAATCAAAAACTAAATAAATAGATATTGTTTGGTTGAGACCACATTTAGTTTGTTTTTCCCTTCAAAAACAAACAAAATGGATTTGCTTACATGATTATATACATTCAAATTTTTGCGGAAAAAAGCATAAGAAGGTAATGATGGGGATTCCTACAGTTTGAAATGGGATGTAAAATGTTTATTATTTATTATATTCTGACTATATCCTGCCATGGCACCAGGTATTTTGAGAACAGAAAATGTACCTGATTTATAAGGAAAGAAACCAAACATTTGTTACAATTATGTGATTTTTGTTTTCTCTCAAATACAGAGGGTGATGTCTTCATATTTAATAGTTGACGATCCTCAGACACAGAGATGGCTGTGATGAGGAAGAGGTTCTCTTCTGTCTGCTCACCTTGCTGGACTGAAGACGACAGTGCAAGCCTCTACGACAGTGTACCCGTTTCTGCTGCTGATCCACCCAGTGAACAAGAACACCCCTATGCAGCTCTGCTCTGGTAGGCTTTCTCTGCATATGCCTCCATCACTTATTCACAGCTGTCAAGTGGCAGATACAAGTCTTGAATTGCGGGGGGAAGTATCCAGATCTTTTACTTCAGTGAAATTAGCAATATACCATACCCCATAAAACAAAAGTATTATTAGCTAATTGTACTTAAAGAGGACCTATGCCTACTACTCAACTCTTTTCACCCTCTGCCTGAAATGCTCTGATCTCTGATTGGTCAGCCGGCCCACTGTTGTGATTGGTCAGCCGAACCAAACCTTTCTGATTCTGCTTCAGCTCCGCTCTAACTAGTTGTGTTTGAGGGTGTGCCAAACTAGCCGCGCGGCAAAGTGTGTTACTTGGTGAGATCACCATGTTACGGAAGAAAAGGTAGGACGTCAAGCGAGGCGTTTCAGGCATCTCAGGAACAGCGTTTCTGTCGGGGAGAGGAACTCCCTTTGTCGTGGAATTTGGGCTTTGAAATGTTGCAGACCTTTTGCATGCACAAAAAAAACTATATAAAACAAGGGAAAAAGCACAAAAACACTAGAATGGCACTTGAAGAGCGCAGACCTCCGCCAAGGTGCCTGACTTTAAAAACAGATCACAGATCACAGATCACAGCTCACAGCTGGTGGTATCGTGGGATGGTCGGCTTGTTATTAACACGGTGTGTTTCCGTGTAAGGTATCGGCGGATGCCTCTCTCATTCAGCAGCCTTGTTCTGTCTGTATAACATTACACTACGTTGTCTCTCATCCCGTCATCTACCGCTTTTTTCTTTCTCACCGCGGACGGACAGCAGCTCCCGGACACATATTTCTCTGCTTGAAGAAGGAAGGAGGCGGGGTCACGCGTCATCAACGCATCATCAGTCACACTACGCATGTGTTATACCCAAAGGTCTTAATGCTCAAGCTGATCGGAGTCCTTAAAATAATCTGGATCGTGATTCGGATCGCCACCAAAATCGAATGGATCGTTCATTGTGCTGTACTCCACCCCTCCAAAAAAATGTATTCAAATCCATCGCAAACTTTTGGAGTAATCCCGCTAACAGAAGGACAGACAGACAGACAGGCAAACAAACCAACGCCGGTGAAAACATAACCTCCTTCAAGGCCGAGGTTATAACAGGTCCCTTTTTAAAGTATAACTCCAAAGTAATCAATGCTTTAAAATAGCCTCTGTGAGTGTATACTGTATATGATTGGACTATTACTGATGCATTAATGTGAAAATAGCATACACCCAAAACACCTAATGTATTGACTTGTTCCTGTTCACTTGATAGTGATTTTAGCGTAACTACTTTGACAAATGATTAGACATACTGCAAATCACCAAGCTGATGACATTTTTGTCCTGCACTTCTCTTTGCTAACTCCAGGGAAATCCAGTGAATGTACAAGGCTGCTATTTTTTTCAGAAAAGAATCTGGGAGTCGAAGATTACACAGAGATAATAGGAGGAAGGGGAATGAGGGGTTTTGCATCTCTAAGTATAACAACATGTTGATAACACCAGTATGTGATGAGCCTCACGCACGATGATGACTAAAACAAGTCTCTTTGTCCAGCTGTCATCGAGTTCAAGACTCTTTGCTGAGCTCCAACAGCAGCTTCACCGGATACAGAGGCATCCTCAACTGGATCATCATTCTCCTGGTCAGTTTTCTCATCTCTTCCTTTGGATCTTATAGATACATATTTTATAGATAGGTATAGATAGATATTTTATATTATCAGTATTTTTTTTTCACTTATTAACTGCTGGTGTTTTACTGGTGTCATCCTGATTTTCAGGTCCTGACTCATGCTCACTTGTTCTTGGAGAATTTCATACAGTGAGTATATGGATGCACCCATGCATATACACACAGTCAGAATCAGAGTTATTGGGGGGGGGACTTTTCTGTATGCTTGTCGGTATAAGCCAAGTAGACTTAAGTATAATTTTGTTAAGTTTAACTCTGATAAGTACATAAAAAGTAACCTGAAAGTATACTCTCTTAATTTAAGTTTAAAAGAAGTATACTAATAGCACACTTGAATAAACATATTTTTTGTAAGGGGGTCTAACTGAGGCATGTGCAGTATGAGTGTCATCACTAGCATGTTTCCAGCAAGAAAAAAATTCTTAGCCTAAGGTCCACTTACTAGACTTTTCTGGAGCTTTCAACCACATTTCACAGTCTTTCCCAGCAGATGGAACTGCATAATTGGAGTTTTACAGTAAAACTCACAGGGCTAAATTCTTTTGTCGAACCATGTAGACTTTTTCATAGATATCATATTTATTAGATTGTTGTCTTTTGTTTTCCTCCTTCCTCCTAACAGACATGGCTTTCTGATAGATGTCAAAAAGGTCTTGGAGCATCTCATTGAGGACAACTGCAACTGGCCATCTGTCAACCTTATATTAGGTGAGCCAAAATGACATCAGATCAACCTCTAGTTAAAAGAGACTTCACCGATTTACACTCTTACATTGTCAGACTCACGATAGACAGGTTCTTTTTAAGGAAGAGCAAAATCGTTGCAGCAGAACCAGAGATATTGTCTTTTTTTCCACACATTATTCTTTTTTTTGTCAAAACTCAATGCCTACATTAAACAACAATGGAACTATACCACCGAAAGTTCCATCTGAGATCTAGATGTGTTATGATAGTAGCGGCTAATATAGCCTGGAGCCTCAGATTTCACTTCAACTCCAACCGACAGCTCCTTTTCATACATGGAGTGGTAGCTACTCCTCAGCAGACTCTGATGTGAGCTCTTGGTGGGATTGGGTCGCTGCAGCACACTTAGCCTGTTGTTGTGAATTAACAAAATATATGTATTTCTTTTCAGCTTCCAACATTTTTGCCATCACAGCTCTGCTCCTCGAGAGGTCTCAGGAAAAGGTGAGACTGGTGCATGTTCTTCGTCTCTTTCACTTTGATCAAAGATATTCTGATTTAGAAAATACACCAACAAGAGATTTTGTCAACTCAAACTAATTGTTATGGAAAAAGGTCAGCACTTCTATCCCATGTATTTCTGTCAGGGTATTCTGTCCCCCACCAACGGTCATCGTTTACATCTCACAAATCTGGGCATGCTCCTGCTATTTCCTGCTGCAGTCATTGTACATGAGCATACAATATCAACAGGTAACAACTATATATATGTGCATCATCATTTCATATTTTCTGTGCATGTATAACGTAGCGACAAAAACAGAAAACAAAAACTAATATTATCAACAGCTAATGGATATCACTTCAGTCTTTTTTTTGCTTGTTTCAGCAAATTAATAAGCTATATGACAGCATATTTGATTTCTTTGGAAACGTTGCAATCATGGCAACACTAACACTAATCGAGTTTAGTTTGAAGCCCATAATTCTTTGTTAATGTTTCGTTCATTGTGCTCTATATGATGTTGTATCATTGCTGGGATGTCTGTGTTTTATTGTCCACCAGGTGGAGCGTTCTTCTCTCTCTGGTTCTACACCGCTCTGGGGATGAAGCTGTATTCATACCAGGAAACGAATCGTTGGTACCGACAGGCTCATTTAACTGATGCAGGTATTTTTTTCCAACACCAGGAGATGAACTGATTTCATTTCAGAACAAAAACATAAAATAATCCAACATTTTTTTTTTTTTATATCTGTGGGTTTTCAGAGAGGGACAAGAATGTTTCTGTTACGCAAAAAGCCCCCAATGAGCAGCTTACTTTCCAAGGTGAAACTGCTCTTCAATCATAAGATGATACTTCTTTACATTAACTTGTGATGATCATTTTTGCCCTTTGTTACTCTGTCTTTGTTTTCTCAGATCTGTATTATTTCCTGTTTGCCCCCACTCTGTGCTACCAGAGAGACTTCCCATGTACTCCTAAGGTCTGCATCAATAAGTTACTGCACAGGCTGCTGGAAATGGTGAGCTGAACAGTGGCACCGATATCACGGAGGGTTTGATGCACTTTTAGGTGGTGGAAAAGGACAATATTAGCCCCCAAAAAGGAAAGACACATAAGGACCTTTTTTGGATCTTATCTCCAAAATAAGATAAAAAATCACACATTACAGCAATGTGACTAGTATTTTACATTACTGTATAATTACAGCAGTCACAAAATTAACAACAATTAAAGAAGCAGCAGCTGCAAGAGTAACTAAATCTAGCGAGAAAGTCACCAAGTCCGCAACACTGACAGCCCGTCGCTTCAGGCCTCCCTCCGAAGCCACTCCCCCAAAATGATCATTGTGAATGTAGACAACGAGCATGGCTATTGTTAGTAATCACTCACAAACTCCAATCAAATGGTCAAACTAGGCAGCGCTGATCAAATATGAATCAATATTCTGTTACTGTTATGCCTATTTCCCTCCTCAAATGTTTTCAGAAACATCCCCCTCCACCTCCCCATGTACTGTTTAACTGTAAAATGAGATTGTTTGCTCCGGCTGGTGGGCGGTGCTTTGTATTTCCTCAACAGATCTCATCATGGCTGCTGGGTCACATCCCCTCCACCTCCCCATGAAAACTAATGACAGTGCTTTTTGTATTTAGTGTTGTCAGGTCTACGCTGCTCTCAATTCGTTAAAAAAATGATGACAGTAAATGCATAAATTGGAAATACATATACAGTAATAATGTGTTTTGTATTTCACTGTATTTTTTAGTTTGTTTTAGACATTTTAAATCTTCCATAATTTTCAAATGGTTTATACTTTTGAAATAATGTAACTCACAACCCTGTATTGGTATAAAATGTTGCGAACGAGTTATACAGATAGAAAATGACTTCGTCACGTAACAGTATAAGATTAATCCAGTGGCTTAGTATTTCCATATTAATGTCTTTATGTGTAAATGATCCATAGTTCATAACTATGTATAAAGTACAAGTGAGGTTCTATTTATTTATTACGGGCACTGCATAAAGCAGTTTCAACATGACCTTTGACTGATGCAGTGGATCTACTTGTAATGGGCCCTTCCAGGTTTGACGTCCAGATATAATGTAATAATGTAGGCCTTATGGATGAAAACACTGCAACTTGTTAATTTTGGCATTCTCTACCTTTAGGTGATCGTTATCCAGATCATGGTTGGAATTGTGCAGCAGGTACAGCAGCTGGTATTGTATAATAATAATAATAATAATACATATTACAGTAGCAGATACCGTACCCACTATGAGGAAATACTGGTGCATTGTGTTACAGAGGCTAGAGGAAGAGAAGCTGACCTAAAGTAGGAAGTAGACTTAGCCCTGTCATGGTGTAGTTTATTACACTGTACTATACTATTAAGAGATAATGAGCTGTAACAACAGCAAATGACGAGAACTGTCTGCTTCCTCTCAGCCCCCACAGATCGTCGTGGATTATTCCACTTATACGACGACCAATTGCCAAAATCTAAATATCAGATTATTGCTTCCCTTAAGTTTTTAGTGCTTGTTTTCTAATGCTTTTCTTTGCCTATGTAGAGCACTTTGAATTGCCTGTGTTTGAAATGTGCTATATAAATGACGCTGCCTTGCCTTAGATGGATTGCTAATGTTATCATTTAACTCAAAGCACTGCTGTGCCGCTAGCATGGCTGTGGAGTCTTGTTTCTGAATGTGTTAACTATGTAAATGTACATTGAATGCTATTACTGCACTGTGACATGAGTCATTTCTTTTCCTCTCAGTGGATTGAGCCCATATTCCAGAGATCAGAAAACTCCTTTACTGTGAGTGAAACATAATCCCTCTTGATTGTGAATATTAGAACAAACACAGCCTCCACAGCTGGGGAATTCACTTTTTTGTTATTCATATAGAGTATGGGCATCACTATGAGAATGGAGCACCTGGTGGGACTGGTGGTGAGTGATATATATTTATTTTAATAATTACATCCTATTGATTTTTGATATGGCTGTTTAGATTTCCCAGAACTATAAAGCACCGAGCCAATGTAAGATGTCAGCGTAGGATCATGTAATCAGACGTCTTCTCTGTGAAGAAAGTGTTCTCGATGGTGATGGTGATGGCATTACCTTGCATGGCAGCCTGGATCCTTGTGATGTCACGAGGTCACGCGAGAATCCAACACGTTCTCATCACCGTCAACTCACCACATACTGACGCTTTGTCAGACCCCTCAGCATCACCTTTCGCTCGCAGTAAACACGTGCTCAGTGTTGTGAATTAAACAAAAAACGATATTTAGGATTAGGCAACAAAACCACTCAGATAGGTTTAGGAAAAAAACAACATGGTTGGGCTTAAAATGACTATGTTTGCACAGTGAAAATGTGATTTGACGTGAACACGGCACACGAACGATCAGCTGATTGAAACATGAAAGTGAAACCTAACGCATGGGACACGAACAGCGGTGTCCTGGATGAAAGCCCTGTTTTGTTGGACTCATCCACCAACCCTCCCATCCGTCGTGTGTGTCTCTTTTGCTCTTTAAACTACGTCACCACAGCGCTTTCCCTGTGCATTCACTGTTGCCGGGGATGGATTTACATTGTAGTTAATAGAAAGCCTGGTGAGTTGCGTACCGGCACTAAAAGGTGTATGGAAAGCCGTTTTAACATTTAATAGCTAGACAGCATATTCATTAGAGATATCTGCAATGTGTAAAAAACAATCTGGCCGATCAGGTTAATGATACAGATCGTGATGATGATTATGTCTGGGCATAACTAGAGATAAAAGTTTGTACACTGTCGTACATGTCACAATAACAGAGAGATAGAGATAGACCACGTTGCTGTTAACTGGTATAATGGTATTGCTAACATATTTTCTTTATCAGGTACCAACCCATTTCCTCTGGCTCCTCTTTTTCTTCTTGAGTCACTCCTACCTGAATTTCTGTGCAGAACTGCTGCGCTTTGGTGATCGCCATTTTTATGGAGACTGGTGGTCAGTTGCACAAAAAAACAAACAATTTCTGCACATTGTGTTTTTGCACGTTCAACACTGGCTCATTGCTTTTCATCTTTCATTTACAGGAACGCTACGACTCTGATCACTTTCTGGAAGAATTGGAATATTCCCTTTCAGAAATGGTGTCACAGGTATTATAGTCTGACAGAGCTGGAATATGCCCCCAAGTTGAACTCAGATGACACAAATACCAAATAATTTCCCCAAACTTTTGCTTTCATCTCTTATTTGTCTTTGTCTTCATCCGTACGAAGACATGTATACGCTCGGCTGGTGGAGAAGAATGTGCCCCCATCACGAGCGGAGTTACTGGTCTTCCTGATGTCAGCTGCTCTTTTTGAGGTACAGTCTGATATTGCATGAAGCTCATTTTACTAAACACATGCATCACTATTTGTGGTTGATTTGTTTGGTAGCAGAGGACATACAACATTGGAGATCTGGAATGAATTGGGTTTTTAAGCTGCATATAAATACCTGTATTTTTGGGTAAAAAAAAAAACGTGGGCTTTTCTTTGGGGCATGCATCTCAGCAAACTGTCGGCTAGTTGGTTTGTGAACAACGCACAGAGCTGGCCGTAAACAGGCAAGAGGCTGTGTGTCACAAACTGCCGTAAAAACCCCCAATTGAGACACATACAGTATTCTGAATGTGCTGTATACTGTACATAAATGTCCAAAGAATGCTCCTAAAACCTGAATAATATCAGCATATCCCATATGTCTAAATCGGGAAATGCACCATTCGGAATAAGGTCTAATTCAGAAAATCTAAACGGAATATGCTGTTAACATGACCCGTATCACATTCAAAATATTATTATATTCTGAATAATAGTGTAATATTAGTGTGCATGTAAACGTAGTCAATGTCAGTAATGAATGATCCAATTGTATTGTTACATAAATGTAACAATACAATTGCACTATTTTCATTATGTGAGAGCATTCATTTATTTTTGTTCAATTTTTAGTTTGCTCGTATACAAATATCATTGGAAACAGACAGCAGTGAAACAGAGGGTCGGAGGCTACAAGTCATTCAGTAACTGAATTTACTGTATGGAGATTATTGGCCCAAACAAGCAATGCAATAATAACTTGCTGTGACATTTTTGTTCTCTCTTCCACACAGTATATGATTGCTCTGCCCCTCCATAGCTGTCGTCTGTGGATCTTCCTCATGATGCTATCTGAGGTGAGACTATCACACCAGTGGTAGATGGTGATTATTTACCTGGGGGCGGGGGAGACAAACCTTGTCGCATGGTGGGAAAAAATAAATCACCTTTGCCTGTGGCTTGTCTGGCCCTATAGGCCGGGCAAGCAGACAAGCTTTATTAAATCACGCTGTGTGTCTGGTCCTTCTAGCTTCTGGCTGCAGTGTTCCTCGCAAACTATTTCCAGGGAAAC
>CAKALG010045597.1:0-31437 GCA_916700815.1 Helicolenus hilgendorfi
TGCAAACGTGTCTTATGAAGTGATGGGACTCCGCAGCGAGAAACGTTATCGTCTCCGACTGGGTGCCGGTGTCTCCCCTGTTCCCTCCGACCGCGGTCGGGAGGCTGAGGCAGGAAAAACCAACAGTAGGATCAGCATTGATTCATGGAGAGACCTTTGTCTGGTCAGATAACATTACCGCCAAACATCCGAAATATAGAGTGATATTGTGGTTTTAGCTGACGTGTATCGCCTCACTGTGTTGAGCGATGCTCGTTCATGTCTATGTAGAGCAAGCACAAGCGTGAGGAACAGGACGCTGACTTTCGTTGACTTAACGGCCACAGGTGTCGCTGTTAACAAGCATTTCTGAAAGTTAAAAATAGCCGCTTTAATGTTAAGCACTTTGGGTACCTTTTGGTTATTGTAAAGGGCTATACAAATAATGTTGATTGATTGATTGATTTGATTAAAAAAAAAAAAAAAAACGCCCCTGTGGACATGTACCATTATCGTTCACTTAAAAGAGTCGGCTCTTCGAACCGGCTCGTTCGTGACGACCCATCAGTAGACTGAGCTGAACGGGGCTGTTTCTGTGACTGCTGTTTACTGCTGTTTACTGGGGAGTGTTTGACGGTTGATGGCTAAACCTCTAACTCCTCTACTCGGCACGACGTCCTGTAATCTGTTGTGTTTAAAATAAACACTCAGGTGTTTTTTTAGAGGCCGTGAAACCCAAACCAGCGCTGTTAAATCAACGAGGAAGGCGGTTTATAAAACACCCTGAATGTGGCTAACGGCTAACTTTTAAAGCTAACGCTCAACGGTCGTCGAGCAACTTCACCGATGGCGGAAAACTCTTCTTAAAAACACCCTCAACGGAAGAATAACTAGGATTAAAGAGTGCTGGAAGACTTGGACTAAGTGTTTCACGAAGAACTACGTGAATTAAACGGGATCCTTTGTAACTTTTTATCCTAAACGGTCGTAGTGGCGTAGTCGGCTAATGTTAGCCACCTAGCTCGCTACGTTAGCATTCAAGCTAGCAGTACAGTACAGTAGTTTGCTACTGTGGAGGACTTTAATTAACTTTTTTTTAATGACAATGTCTTGCATATGTTTTGCAACAGGTAGTAGAGCTTTTTGCACGAAGCTGTAATAAAAATATATATATAAACTTCAGAAAGGATCATTTTTAATGTGTGTAACTCCAGGTTATACTGCAGGCAATGAATGTCATAAGTTTATTGTTTTAGATAGATAGATAGTAACTTTATCAATCAAGTTTCCAACAGCACAGTTCCATAGTGCAAAAACATGTTAATAAAAAGGCAGTAAAAAAAGTTAGTAGTTCAAAGTACAAAAAAAAATATACCAGATATAGAAAATGCATGGAGATGAAGAAGAAAACTGTTAAAACTGAATATAGTGCAGAGTAACAGCTGTGATACACGACTATTAAAAAAGTGAATATAATATAATATAATTTTGAAGAGATTTGCTCCGGAAAACAAGTGATGCAGTCTTTTGGACACAGTCTAATCTAACACCACCGATACTGAGCGACCATGTTGGATCATACAGAATAACACCAGACTACTTGGACAGCTTCAAGTCGTGCAGTTGTGACTCTACGTGTTTTTCTTTTTGTGTGCTGCCGATGCAAACAGAAGAGGATCGTTTGTCCTAAAGGGGGATATCCATACAATAGCATTGTTCTGCAAGTCTTCGCAACAGTTTATGCATCAAAATGTCGGCCATCTCCGCATCCGAGAAAGTGGACGGGTTCACGAGAAAGTCCATGAGGAAGGCCCAGAAACAGAGGAAATCCCAGGGCTCGTCTCAGTACCGCACACAGAGCGCCCCGGTGGAGCTCTCACCACTACCGCAGCTCAAAGGTACGGTAAGAGGATGAAGGGTTAGGGTGCTGCTTAGAAATAAGCTTGCATGTTATGTATGTGTACTCGCTGCTCAGATCTGCAACAACAACAACATGCAGCTCACAACCAGAAAAATAGGCTAAAATGAAGTGAATTTGTGCACATATTTTACACAGTTTCCATATTTTATCCAAATGACAACTATGAGGACTTTAAAGGTCCCATATTATAAAAAAAGTGCGATTTTCATTTTTTATTATAAAGCAGGCGTAAGTCCTATATAAATACTGTGAAAGTATTGAAACACTCAATCCATAGGGAAATACACACAACCCGTAATTCAGAAACTCTGCATTTGAAACAAGCTGTCAGGATTTCTGTCCATTTGTGATGTCACAAATATCCAGTATTTAGACCCTTTACACAGATTTAAACGTAAACTTTGTAAATGTGTCCCAGTTTATTACTGGTTGCAGTGTATGTGAATGTCATCAGCTGACAGGAAGTACACATGGACCCAAGCTGTTGCCTAGCAAAGCAATTCTGTTGCAATTCCGTCGAAATGCGCTAAAACGGAGCGTTTCAGACAGAGGGTAAATACAGGCATATTCAGGCAGACAGTATGAGGAAAATAAAGTTTTTTTTTTAACGTTACAGCATGTAAACATGTTCTAGTAGAAACACAAAATACAAGTATGAACCTGAAAATGAGCATAATATGGGACCTTTAAGAACTTTAAACATGCACTATCTGCAACCATCTTGGACTCTAACCACTGGTTCACTTTACACTTACTTTACACTATACATCCTATATATCACTTAGACTGCACATTTGTACATATTACATTTATTTATTGTACATACATTGATTTATTGACGGACTGTACACACTATGTTCACCCATTCACTCTGTATCTTTTATATCTCTATTATTGTTTTTATCATTTTTGTATACCTTTACCTCTCCTGTGTTTCACTCTGTTTGCTGATGATGCTGCTTTGACACCTGAATTTCCCTCCAGGGATTAATAAAGTTTCATCTTATCTTATCTTATCTTATCTTATCTTATTATTGCACATAGGTCACCTGCTGGACACGGTTGGTCAATGTTGTTGACACATCTCCAAACATTTCCTTCCCAGTTATTTGCTGCAAGAGTTGACTACAGGGCATTAAACATGCATTACACGACTGTCTGTCAAAGTGCATTACATCGGTTTTGTGCTATTATACGATATCTCAATTGTTCTGTGTGGAAAAATAGTGAAAAAAAGCCCAATTAGAGAGCCCAAGGTGACATATTCAAATGTCTTGTTTTGTCAGCCAAAATGTCCAAAACCCAAAAGGTTATTCAAGAAGCTGGAACTAGCAAATGCTTCTCGTCATTGCAATGCTAAATAGTGCCAGAAGCACCAGTATTACAAATGTGATTATATTTTAGTATGCAAATTAGTAGGGCTGGGACGATTCACCCATCTCCCGATTCAATACTATCACGATACTTGGGTGCCGATTCGATATGTATTGCGATTCTACAAGTGTTGCGATTTGATATTATGATTTATTGCGATTTTTGTTACGTTTTTTTTAACACTAAACCATGGGCTGAGTTGACATGCAGAGGCACATCCAGAGAGTGATGTTGAAGAAGGGGTTAAGAGGGATTTATGCTTTTGCATCAAGGTGACTACAGTTTGGGACTAGGGAGAAACGATGTGTAAACACAAGACCTGTGATTGGTCAGAATGAGTTGCATGTGTTTTTCCTCTTGTGTGTTGATGCTGGCGGATAAGATTGTTGATACTGAAGACAGCAGTTGAAGAAAGGTTCAGTAGTCTTTTCTCTGTAGATTTTTTCGAGGAAAAACTGGCATGGCAATTTTCAAAGGGGTCCCTTGACCTCTGACCTCACGATATGTGAATGTAAATGGGTTCTATGGGTGGGACTCACCAGAGGCCCCATGATACAATATTGTCACGATACTTATGTCATGTTACAATCTTATCTTTTAACATTTTGTGATATGCAAGTATTGCGATTTATGTAACAAAAGCCTTCATTTTCCACAACTTGCCCTAAATTTTGTCAATCATGGCCATTTTCAAAGGGGTCCCTTGACCTCTGACCTCAAGATGTGTGAATGTAAATGGGTTCCATGGGTACCCACGAGTCTCCCCTTTACAGACATGCCCACTGATGATAATCACATGCAGTTTGGGGCAAGTCATAGTCAAGTCAGCACACTGACACACTGACAGCTGTTGTTGCCTGTTGGGCTGCAGTTTGCCATGTTATGATTTGAGCATATTTCCTATGCTAAGTGCAGTACCTGTGAGGGTTTCTAGACAATATTTGTCATTGTTTTGTGTTGTTAATTGATTTCCAATAATAAATATGTACATCTACTTGCATAAAGCAGCATATTTGCCCACTCCCATGTTGATAAGAGGATTAAATACTTGACAATTCTCCCTTTTTAAGGTACATTTTGAACAGATAAAAATGTGTCAGTTTGTATTTACAGCTTATCTCTCACTGGGCTCATCTGTACCCTGAAGTGTGTGTTCATGAGTGAATGTCAGTGGAAACTAGTAAGCACTAAATACTAGAATAGTGCAGTGGAGAATACAGGGCATACTGTGGTGTGGAGGTCTGATAAGGTTTGGCATTATGGCCTGATAATGGAGTCTGTTCCCTACCTGTCAAGTAGGAGAAGTTCCTAACTCAATATTTATTTGTTGATTCATGTCACTTTCCTTGCGTTTTCCTAACCACAAATTGCACACAAACATTTCTATATTTATGCAAATGTAATAGTTATGTAAAGTCTCAAACACAGTGTTTAATGTAGGTTGGCAGGCTGTTTCAACCCCCCCACCACCCCCCTATGCAATTTATTTCAGCAAAAACACAATGATCTGTAGTCATTATAGTTTATTAACATACTTTTGGTACTTGGCAGCAGTTATATTTGTGTTTTGAAACCTGCTTCGGTGAGAACTGGCAGCTTTGGGCACCTGTAATGAATCCAAAACAAAATTGTACCCACTTGGCCCAAATGTTGTGTTGTTAAATAATCTCATCTCGTCCATATATTTCAGTCAGTCTGACAAATCTGTCTGTTTTCTTCCTGTAGCCTGCGGTTAAATCTGACAGAGCTGAGCCCGCATTACAACTATGTGTATTTAAGTCCCATTCACAACAATGTGTGGATTTCCGCTGTGTGCTTAAACATGTTTTCACAAGTTATTTCCCTGTAGTGCAGCTTACATCTTGCATTGTTTATATCAAGCTAGCGTAATAGAGAGGAATGGAAATATTGAATTGGGGCATCGGTTGAACTTTGTCCGATAATCTACAGTTTATTAGAGATAGACATAGAGATAACCTATAACACAAATCAATATTAAATCTTATCGTGATCCACACTTCTCCGCTCTTGCTTAATCTATAACAAGTTATATGTAATATTTAAAAATAATTAAAAATGTCGTCGTAAAGTTTAATTTGCTCACACTTCTACAGACAAGCCTCGACAGCTTATCACCAGTGTTTATATTACAGGATTAACAAGCACAGTACAAGTAAGAAAGACTTGCCTGATCAAGTAGTTGGAACTTTTTTAACATGACGCAACTTCTCAAGACAATAAAATAAATCAAAAGTCGTACAATTTTAAAGGGTTTTAGAAAATGTAGTGTGTGATATTTCATTTTGTATCTTGTATGATGCATACGGAGAGTAGATAGTAAAAAGAAGCCCAAGAATTTAAAACACTTTGTATGATTTTCCCAAACTAGAGCATTTCACCACAACTACACTCGACATTGACTTGAACCAGCATGGCAGCGACTGCCTTGTTGACAAGCGTGAAAGTGACAGCTAAATTACCCGACTTTCTTCCACTAAAAGCTTGAGGGTGATTTATGCCTCGTCATTGTGAATACTGCCGGTGTAGAATTAAGGAAATCTGTTATTTTTCAACAGGGTGTGCAGATTATTCACCTGACTGAAGGTACATCTTATTAAGGGATGCAAATCTGTCTGTCTTTGAGACAGTTTCCTTTTTTGATAGTGCACTAATCAGGGTGCTTTCTGAAGTCAAATGTTTGAGTATAAGTGGAATGTTATTTTTATTAATGTCATGTAGGAAACCGGCTTTTAAAGAGCTTACACAACCACTCTTTTCATTTCTAGAAAAAAAAGTGTTGTAAATGAATTATTCACAGAGCTGGAAAGTGTTTACTGTGAAGGCGCTATTGGCACATGATGTACATGGAAGTACATGTTGAGCTAACGGCACCAGAGGGCTTCCCACTCACTAAAAGGTTAGACTTGTACAGGTTTAGGGACCTTCGTGTCAGTGGATTAGTTTGTCAGAGCAAAGGAGAGAATAATCAGATGGAAGTATAATAATAAGCAGATGTTACAATGCCATTATTGAATGCAAGAAACTTTAGTGCTTAAATAATGTATTGTAAATGTGTGGAACACTGAATGTGTCTTCTGTAAAATGAAGATGTGTTGTACTATCTGTGGAGTCTTCTTGTGTCTCATCACAGATTGATGCATGACATTGGTATTTTCTCCTGTGGCAATGAGACACAGTAGTGAATGATCAACATAAGGACTTAACCATTGAGTTGAGTTTTGCTGATCAGTGCAGACTATGTCTGAAGTCTTGTAAATGTGCATCTCCTGCTTTGTGGGACGAAGCATAAAATGCTCACTCATACATACTTTGTGAAGATGGCCTGCTGCGGTCAGGTTCCTCATGCCTTGTTGTAAAAATCAGACACAAGTGGAGTCATTATGCTAGAATTAGGATATGATTGCACAGGAAAGAAATGTGATATACTATATAGCAGCTCTTCTGAGCACTTTCAGGACATCTAGTCCATGTTTAAGGTATTGTATTTTTCACAGTTTTAATAAATGTGAATCCATAAGTAATAAATTCCTATTTCTGCTTACCTACTTCTAGAGATGCACCGATTGCAATTTTCTGTAATCGACAGCAAGGCTCCAGACTAACTTTTCTAACATCTCCTTCAAACAACTCTATTTATTCAAGGTTTTCGCCAAAAACTTAATTTTACAAGATTACATTCAAACACATCATGAGTGTTATAGTTTACATTTCACCCAAACTGAGTAGAGCTTGAACGCATCATAATGCAAGTCAATGCATCCTCCGTTAACATTGGCTGTTTAGCTCGACAGATGTTTAGCTCGGTCACTGCCGTTACTCTGAGGTTCATGCTAGGGCTGACCTGAATGGTTCAAAGCTTTGACCTTTGCCATGGTATTCGACCTCCAAATCACTATTGGAATGCTTTGTTTTTTATTTTTTACATAAAAGTATGTAATAATAATAATGTATAAATCCCCCCAAAAGCCCATGAAATAAGGAATAATCCTACAACATTATTAATTATTATTAGTTCTCAGATGGATATCGCTGTTGTCTGTAGAGGTGTACAGTAGTGAACCAGCGGCATCTGGGACAGCCCTACAGCATGCATGGGAATGAATTTCAAGATATTAAGTTAACTGTGTGATTAAGTTAGTTGTTCAAAATGTTTTCAAGGTTGTTCCTCTGCAGCTTATTTTGGACTTTTGACTTTATGTCTTCTCTCACGCTGATGACAACATATTGTGTGCGTGCGGCTGTGAGGTTGCTGTCTGTGCCGACGTAAAACCATCATGTGGCGGTGGCACTGAAAACCGGCCGATTCACCACGGCCCACATTTGTGCCTCACCTTGAGCTGGTTTGCAGTCACAGCTGTGTGAACTGAATTCATTGATTCACTATCTGTTGCCTAGTAGCACACACATTATATGACTCATGATTCATATCAGTCCATGAGTCTATGGTTACAGATAGGCCAAATGCACAGGCGTAGCTGTCCACACTCACTATATGTTAACGTGTTAATTTGTTTGAACGATTTAGAAGTATTCATATCACTACAAACTGAAGAATTACCAGAATATCTTTGTGACCTTCTGGCCACTCGAAGCATCTCTAATTTAGCAGTAGTTGTAGTTCTCTGGAGACATGGAAACAAAATAATGGTGATATTGTGCAGCTGCTCAGTGAGTAAGCAGACTAAGAAAGGTTTCTAGGTCCTTAAAGATAGTAGATTGCCTAGATGTCTCTTCCCTCCTGCAGTGGAGAGGTTGGAGTGCTTCTAGCTCCTGTTGTGTGATAGACACTGAAAAGATGAGTCACTCTGAGACCAACAGTGTTTCCATGGCAGCCAGAAGCCTTGAGAGCAAGCCAGGGAAATGTTTTACTTTCCAAATACAGACTGCTTCATTTAGGTTGATATTTCTGTCACTGCTCTGACATTTTGAGCTGAGCCATAACTAGACCCAAACTCGACTTTGGGTGGTGTGGTGGTTCTTGTCGCTTAAACGTGGTACAGTCACAGTATTAGCTGAAAATGTTAATCTAAAAAATGACTTGTTCCCACGCAGAAAAACAAGGGTTGGTGTTTTTTGTGTATGTTTTTTGATCTCCTTGTTTTTCTTCTGGTTTAAAGAATATCTACTAATTCTTGAACCTATTGATTGACGGATACTTTATTCATCCTCTCTTACTCCTTCATTTAATAGCCTACATATTTAAAAGAGTACTGCACCGATTTAGCATTGCACTATATAACGTTGACGGACTCAAGATGATCGCTTTTCAAATCAAAATCAATGTATGTAAAACAAAATGTAACAAATAAATACATATGTATACATTTATTTAAGTTAATTATTATTAAAATAATAAATTGTACACCAGCAACTTGGTAAAAAAAAAAAATCATTAACATGAATCACAATTCAAGTGCAAACCTTTTTATTGAAGCAACAAATTGGTCAAAACTTCAGTCTAAGATATAAAAACCTGCTATACACTGAATGAATGAACCAATACTCTCACTTACCCAGCTAATCACTTATCACCACCTCGCTATAAACAGATTAGCTGCACCTGTAGTGTGCTGTGTCTGGCTCCTGACATTGATGCCAAGATTTGACCCCAATCTTTTACACAACTAGGACCAACGCTCAACATTTAGAGCTCATTAAGCACTCACCACCAGTTGGAGTCATCTAGTATCAGTTTTAGCATTTCATATTTCATAAAGCGTGAAATAGACTATAACTTTGTTACTTTGGCCTCACTTAGTCCTAGCATTGACAGTGCATTAATTTTATCCCTGATAATGCTGAAACAGTTTAATTAATTGATTAGTCGATGGACAGAAAATAAAAACAATTTAAGTATTTGATTAAACATTTGTAATTTTTAAAGCAAAAACACATAACTTTCAATGCTTCTGACTTATCAAATGTGATAAACAAATAATCGATTAGTTATCAACTATTAAATTAATCGCCAACTATTTTGATAATCGATTAACCGTACAAATTCTCTGATTGCAGCTTCTTAAATGTGAATGTTTTTCTGGTTTCTTTACTCCTTTAAGACAGTAAACTGAATATCTTTGAGTTTTGGACAAAACAAGACATTTGAGGACGTTGTCTTGGGCTTTGGGAAACACTGATCGACACTTTTCACCGTTTTCTGACACTTTATAGACTAAACAACTAATCGATTAATAGAGAAAATAATCAACAGATTAATCAACAATGAAAATAATCATTAGTTGCAGCCCTATTTGAGTGTCTTTGGATTTTTGGACTGTTGACCAAAAATGATTTGAAAACGTCGTCTTGGACTCTTGGAAAGTTAAATGGACAATTTCACTATTTTCTGACATTTTATAGCCTAAAGGATGAATCTAAATTATATCAACATATAATTGGAAATGAGACAGTTTTGATTACATCAACCTTTAGCAACGGCTCATCATGGAAAACATGTTCACTCTTTTGGCCTATTGATTGACAAGTGTGTGCCGCGCACAGTCTGTTTCCATCATGTCTGCCAGCAGATCGATAAATCATTTTCCAGGAAACAATGGGACAAAGCTTTTGTGATGCACTACGATGGCGTTTGTGTTCTTGTGTCTGTTGCTGTCAGTGTCATAATTGTGACCTCTGGCAGGTCAGGATCTGCTTCCACCTTTTCGTACAAAACTGCTGTCTCAACTTCACTTTGTTCTGGCAGTCTGCTGGCCGAAGACGTGGGTTGTGTGAAGCTGTGCTCTCATAATGACCAGCTGCAACCAGGGCTGGGCGGTATTACATAATACATTTTTATTATGGAATGGGGGATAAAGATGTAGACCTTCATTCATTTAATATTAGGGCTGGGACGATTCACCTATCTCCAGATTCGATACCGATTCAATATGTATTGTGATTTGATATTACGATATATTGGGATTTTTGTTAACCTTTTTAACACTAGATCATGTGGGGAAAAGCGGAAATCAAAGAATGAAGACATTTCCCTCATAAATTAGTGGTATTTTTCTTTATAACCTATAAGGACATGTAATGTTTATACTTCTGGTTAATACAATCAAATCAATCTTGTTTCCATATATTTATTTTGCATATACAGTTCCCTTTAACACCTTATTTTGAAAACCGGACGTAGTCACACATATCTACTTCCTCTTAACTTCTCCAAGGTGGTCTCTAGCTCTCCCGTCAGCTCCGTTCTCTTTATACATCCATGGTCGGCTGCAAGTTACCGAGATACGATAACGTTTCCTGTCCGTGACAGAGTTAGCATGCAGCTTTATCTGTGATGTCCAGCTCTGCTTTTCCTGCAACGTGTGAAACCCAAAGTGTTTCCATACTTTACTGGATGTGTAGTGTTTACAGCTTTGGATTTAATATGTGAGGGTTGAAGTCGTATCCACGCAGACCCTCCGCTGTTTTCTGCTCTATCGTATCTGCCGGTTTCATCTTGCTGCGCCCGGCTGGCTACTGTTTGTTTTGCTTGCTTGCAGCTTGGTAGAATATAGAGCAAATGCAGCTTTTCCAGTGTTGCCTTAAAGCCGTGTCTCACTGCAGTTTTCATGGAAACTATGTCTTGAAATCGATGCACAGTTTTGGCATGTGTCATCATCCCTCCACCAGTGACTCAGGCAAGAATGTCTTAGTTGTGGTTTTAATTTGCCCACCACAGCCGAAGCTGCAGCGATGCACATTCTCTTATACTTGCAGAAATGTTTCCTCTCTGTCTTCATCTCTTCACCAATCTTTTATTAGCAGGCAAATATGTGTTTTGGCTTCAACAAGGAAGTGTGTGCTCACTCGTTAACATGCAGTAAGTTGAACTGCTGCACTTGATGTGACATGGGAATTGAAATCTGTATATGCCAGAACAAATGATCCATATAATGGTGCATATCTCTCATGCCATTATACTGGTTATACCCAGGGCTGCAACTAACATTTATTTTCATGTTTGTTTACTCTGCCAGTTATTTTCTCCATCAATCTTTCTGTATATAAAGTGTTAGCAAACAGTGAAAAATACCCACCACAATGTCCTATACCAGTCATTCCCAAACACTGGGTCGGGACCCACAGATGGGTCGCAGGAGATTTTATTAGGGTCGCCAAATATATTAGCAGAATTTCTTCCATTGTCTTTTATTCAACATTTATATCTGCAGTACTCCCTTGAGCCACATGAGGGAGCCTGGATGTTCTCATAATTGTAGCCTACTTATAACATTTAATCTGATATGAAAGGCTAGCGTACTTTCTGTACGTAGAAAACGAGCCTAACACTGCCTATATGCATTTATTGGTCTCATTTATAGAGTATTTAACATGTGTATATGTTTTTAATAACACTGCTATAAAATTAAGTTATTCATCAAATGTATATCTCTTCAAAATTACAGGTTTACCTAATAAAGGTAATGTAAGGTGATGCGGAAATGGCAGTAAAAATGGCCAGTAGCGTTCATTTACGCACAGATTCACTCTTCTCACGAATTATAGATGATAGTCACGATGGTTCGTCATTTTTAAAAAATGGGTCCCAGAAAAAAAGTTAAGGAAACACTGTCCTAGAGCACGAAGTGGTGTCATTTAATTTTTTTGATTTGTCCAACCAACAGTCTAAAACCCAAAAATATTAATTTTACTATAATGTAAGACCAAGGAAAACAACAATTTCTCACACTTGAGAACCTGGAACCATCAAAATGTTTGGCATTTTTGCTTGAAAATTTGACTTAAACGACTAATTGATATTCAAAATATTTTCAGATTCTCTCGACCATCCAATAACAATAACTAATCTTTGCAGCTCTAGTAATACCATTCCACTTTCAGCCAACAATAGTCATTTATAGCTCTAAACACTTGACATAAAGTCTTGCAATACAGCAAGAGGGCTCCACACTGACTCTTCATGAACAACAACTGCTACCAACCTCCGAGACTTCTTCTTTCCCCATTTTCATTTGAGGTTTTGCTTCACACAGTAGCTCATCCAAGAAGTCTTGAACGTCACCCTTTCCAGCACCTGTTTTCCACCTTGTGGTTGTTCTCCATTGACTTAAATATAAAAGTTAAGAGCTGGCAGCTCGTATGGGACCATTCTGGATTGACGAACCAGTGACCTGAAAGCAGACCTAGACGTGTTGAAATCTACTATCCGTGGCAGAAATAGGAAAGTGCTGGGCATCTGGCCTACCAGTTCTATTCACCCTTTTTTTCCACGCACAGCCCCGACATCCCTCGGCCAGATCGTCTGACGTTCATCTTTCTCAGCAACTGTAACACATGCTCGAGTGTCTTGAGTAACCCATAAAGGTAGTGTGAGTAAAACGGCACTGGTAGTTTCTCTGCGACGGGCCTGATTACTGTTCATAGCACGACAGCATAAAGTCCAAAATACAATCAAAGAGTTTGACTTCTTTCAAAGGATCCATTACCCTTTCATGTTTTGCTCACTCTTGGACACAGAAAAGACTTTCTGCTTTTGTACTTGTGGTTTTTGTGTTCACTTTTAAATGAGCTTTGGAAACAGTTTTTGGTGTTGAATGGGCTTGTAATTAGAAACCAGCTTACATAGAATCTAATAAGTGGCCCAATTGTTTTTACTAGTTTAGACTTGGAAATCAACACCTAATAAAACGTACATCAAATAACAGGAATTAGGAAAAGAACACTTTCCCTGTGATCCGTCTAACTTGATTCCAAAATCTCGCCATTCAGTTGTCAGTCTGTCTAGTTAAATATGATGTTTTTAACACCCTCTGAATGATGTCTGGTTAACTGCTGAAGCTCCCAGTTTGGTAAACAAACCTATTAGCCACAGCTGCTACTTATTAGCATTGTGCTGGTGGCTGATTGGCCGACAACAGCATTCACTTTACGGCCCTGATTGCTGCTTTTCTAGTGTTTTATACTGTGGTCTTTGAGTGCACGTGTTTGCAGTTTACCAATCATGCAACTGTTAAACCCATTTCAGGGTGGCCTGATCAGTTAGTCAGTTAGCTGGTTGATTGGTTAAAGCTGATTCATGTTCCTACTCATAATGTACACAGTTTATTAATAGGTGGTGTTTAGAATCACTATTGTCTGCCTTATCTCAACTATTAGGGCGGGCCAGTAACTAGATATCATCATCTGACATTCAGTGGAATCGTGTCATGAAGGACATAATTTAGGACATTTAGGACAAGATAAAAGTGCCTGTGTTGACCACGTGCTGTCTTATACACACACACACACACACACACACACACACACAAACTAACACAACCTCCTAGCAAACCAAAGAGGGAAAGCTAACAGTGTTGATGTGGAATGACAGATGAAGGAAATATTGGTGTCAGGATTAGACTTGAAATCACTGCAGAACTCATTGTGATTCTCTGCATTTGGCTTGCATTGCCTAGATATTCTTTAAGCTGCTTTTTGGTTGCTGTTGTGATATATTGTGCCAGCATTAGGTTTAAATGTGCTCTCCAAACAAATGTGGAAACAAGTCTGAATCAAATTGTGCATGTGATGATGTTACACCATCTTACCCAACCAGTTCAACAGCTGCAGTACGACCTACGTGGCACCGCTGCTGTCGTGCATTAACGGGCACATTTTGCACAATTATTCTGCACAAGATGAAGCACTTCACATATTCTTCAGTATGTTTAATAAGGTGTTTTCTGTGTTGTGATACCAGGAAGACTCATTGAGAAGACTTAATGTCTGTCTAATAGGCAGTAATGCAATCCCAACCAGTGCAGACAATACTGGAGCCTTAACTAGAGCACCTGCAGACTGTAGCACTCAAGAGCTTTTCCTGTCTTCTCCGACTATGAATTGTTGGCTGGTGCTTCGGAAGTTACAGCCAAATATGAAACACTTTTAGTAGGGGTGGGACTCACCAGAGGCCCCATGATACGATATTGTCACGATACTTATGTCATGTTACAATCTTATCTTTTAACATTTTGTGATATGCAAGTATTGCGATTTATGTAACAAAAGCCTTCGTTTTCCACAACTTGCCCTGAATTTTTTGCAAAGAAAAACTATCATGGCCATTTTCAAAGGGGTCCCTTGACCTCTGACCTCCAGATCAGTGAATGTAAATGGGTTCCATGGGTACCCACGAGTCTCCCCTTTACAAACATGCCCACTTTATGATAATCACATGCAGTTTGGGGGCAAATCATAGTCAAGTCAGCACACTGACACACTGACAGCTGTTGTTGCCTGTTGGGCTGCAGTTTGACATGTTATGATTTGAGAATATATTTTTTATGCTAAATGCAGTACCTGTGAGGGTTTAATAGTTAATTAAACCCTCACAATTTAATAGTGATTAAATTGATCGACAGCCCTAGTTTATATAATAAAAGATCAATACTTGTTGTCTGTGTATCGACAAAATAGTGCCCTGCTAAATATTGCGATACTATGTTGTATTGATTTCTTTAACCCACCCCTACCTTCTGGTTTATCCAGTTTTTCTTTACATAAAATGTAATGTTTTTTGGTAAAAGCCTTTTGTAAAGCACTCTCAAGTCATAGTAATACATCTAAATACAATAAAATATGTACAAATATTTCAAATATGCAAGAGAGTAAATTATTGTTGGCATAAGGCTACACTTTATTCCTCTGGATTGAGCCTCCTAGTCAGACCTAGATCTCAGGCTGCATACAGTAAACATGTCTCTTTTGCGAGATTGCCGGACTGTAACCGAAACCACAGTCTTTATTTTGACATTAAACATCAATAACCTGAAACATTTGATTGGTTGAACTTTTTGTGGCCATGGAAAAATCCCTTAGTGCACCTCTAAAACAGGCCATAGTTAAAGAAAGCATTCTTCAGACGATATACTAGCATCAGTACACTAGCTTTTGTTAATAATAAACTCATATCTAGGTAGGTCTATAGAGGTCAACTCTGTGTATTCAATACAGCAAAACGGAGACAAATCTAACTAAAAGTCCTAAATGACAAAGACTGTGCTAAGTCAGTTCTAATCTGTCACCGTGCAGAGGTCACCTGACCTGCATACTTTCCTCCAGTTTGTTTTGGTCTCTTTCTGCTCGGCTGTAGTTCTATGAAATGTTGATGGGCACCAAAAGGGCAGGTATTAGTGTAGGATTTCTGAGGTATAATATAAATAACGTTTGTTGTATATTTAACAGTGGATAGGTCAAGACCCCGAGTGTTTCTACCATCATGGGGACTATTGTTCTGTGTTCACACCACAAATCTGTCCTCATAGTAGTGCCAAAAGCATTAGTGAGACGAGGACTCTGCTGAAACAGTCAAATGTAAAAAAATTAAACCTTGAGATGTGATACATTCCCTCACAGTTTGAATATGCATCGAGACAGCGGTTTCTTTCTGTTTAACCACATTTTGGACTGAAAAGAGATGTGAAGTGCTGTTGCTACTCAACAGTGGTAATCAAAATGCAAATAGAGGTCAGACACTTTACTCTCGCTGCAGTGTCTAACTATCACAGCTGTGAAAAAATATCTTTTTGTACTTTTAGTGTTCCTAATACAGCAGCATATTATCATATATACAAAGGCAAGGCATGTAGTCCTGTTTGTGTTGAGAAAAATCGGCGTGATTGCCACAAATGCACTCTGCGAGTGATGCATTTCTGTTTTACATGACTGTTGCCCTTTTCTGCAGTAGAAAGCAGCACAACAAGATTCATCCAGGGCAAAACACACGGCAGCCATTGGGGCAGTGAAACATGGGACGCCGTAATGGAAAATGGTTGCATAACCGCGGTTATCTTGAGACGGCATCACTCTCATGTACGTTGCATTCTGTTTACATGCAACACATGCCAACAGTGATGACTGATGCAGGGATTGTTTTAACGTTCTACTGCAGAAAGCTGGAAAAAAAAAAGAATAGCATTAGTATTTTAGTTGTAAATCTGACACCCTGCATGTTTCAGTTTCCATCTACAGTAGATTTGTATACTTTCTATTATGTTTTTTTAATATCAAAGAGGTCTATATTTAGTTTGGCTTGTGATGGAAAGGTTTTGGTTCCAACTTGATGGAGAACTTAAAGCATTCATGTTTCATGCTTGTTACATCTTTTACTTCTTTTTGGATGGGAGTTTCTCAGCAGGAGTCTACCACACTGTCTTATATATTCATCAGGCTTTTGTAAAGCCATTCAGCCATTTCTGTGCATATGAACGAGTGCAACATAGTCCCAAGCATCCCAAACACATGATAGAAAAGCACCCTGTGTATACCAATGACTGAGGCAGGGCCTTCATGCTTATAAATCACTGGATACACGTAATTATGTGCTCTGTGCTGGAAGGGATGTTTCCCTCATGGAACGTTTTCAATACAACACTCTCAGCAATCTGTGCAGTTTAATGCACAATACTCCCTCTTCAGCTCCTCTCACCATACAATAGTTATCTGTTTTCTATCCCTGTCGGCATGTACATCTCAAAGTGGCGTCACTAAACGCTTAAAAGAAACAAGATGCATCTAAAGTGAATTTGCAGTCTCACAGCAAAGGGTCTAAAGAGATACAGCATATACACAAGAAACACATTTGCAAATGCTTTTGCTTTGTCATCGTGAGGTATTGTGTGTAGATTTATGGCCGAAACAAATAGTGAGGATAATGTACACAGTTATCTTATTATAAAGGCAGTAACCCCCGTCTTTCTGTGTCTGTCTGTCTCTGTATATCCTTTGCATATCTTTGCATAGCCAGCTAAGGTCCCAAGGGTGTCAAATGTGGTGCAATTTAACTAGATGGTGGCGCTATAACAATGGATTTTACATTTTTTGCCTGTAACTTATGAACCTTAGCTCTCCTCCTGGATTTTTTGGGTCCAGACTAATCTATCTATATAAGCCACGCCCATTTGCGTCAAGATTTTAGATTTTGTCCAAATCAGATTTTTTTCCCCCCATCTTCCTACAAATTTTGAGCAATTCTCACCATATTCAGTACAGAACATCTCTGGACCAAGCTGGAAAAAGTTTTTTTTTTTTCAGATTGTTGATGTTCCATATGGTTTTGCTATAGCTGGCCCTCAAAGTTAGCTCCAATGCTGTCGGCATGGCTTGTTTTACAAAAAAATGTACTGAACGCTTTGTGCTAGTTGGACCACATTTGGTGGACATGTGTAGATATGATGTCTGAGTGACCATGGTAATTTTGGTGCCATTTGTCTAATAGGTGGCGCTCTAACAGTATAATCTATCTATAAAGGAAGGAATCTATCTGTCTTTGTATGTATGACTGTCCATCGCATATCTCGAGAACCGCTCATCCAATCAACTTCACATTTGGCAGGTGCAAGCAGCCATACTGCAGTTCTCGACAACGCTGCACGCAGCACTTCTGAGGGCCAATCAATCGGCCCGTTCCAGATAGGAAGGCACTCCAAATAGGCACAGCACTACTGGTACAAATGAAAGGAAAAAACAATTTTGGGTCCACCACAGCAGCCTCAATGCTGCTTCATAGATACTTCAGGACTCTACTGGAGGAATCAACACTTTCCCTCATTTGGTGTTTTGATGATGATGGTAGAGAGCGCTGTCTGACATGTTAGCTCAAAATCTTCTGTAGGTGTTCAGTTGGGTTGAGATAATGTTTGGTTTTTCCTTTAATATGTCACTCGTACTGTATGTATGGATGTGGTTATTTGAACAAGTTATGGCACGTTTTGTTTGTCTTTGCAGTGCTGTGGTTGTAGAGCTCAGATCCTACTTCCTGTTTTTGTCACCAGATCTGGTCTTTGCCGTGCGTTATACAGTGTATGTTTCTGAGAAGCAACTCATTTTTTGTTTTATACAAGTCAACCTTATGATATACTGGATTTATTTTGTGAAATATTACAGCACAATAGATTGCAATCTCTTTTGCAACAAAGATTCATTCATACATATTCAGTTTAACTTCGGCACATGAACAACAAGACAAATCGTCTGGTTATTCAATTATAGGCTTTGGAAATAACAACAACATTGTGCATTGTGCAGCCTGCCAAACACGCTTTGTCCTGATACTTAACAAACCCCAACATAGTATTTGTCTCCTAGTGACACACCAATGTGGTATTTCACCCATTTACCGTAGGCCGAAAAACATGACCAACATGAAATAAGACCCAGAAGATAATATCATGACTGAAGAGCAACGTTTGGTTTCTGCGTGACAGCGGTCGGCAACATCTACAGTCTGGTGTTTCTAAATACAGAGCTGCTAGGTTTCATTTTTATATATTGAGGCTTTTTTTCACACACAACAACAGAAAGCCTATTTTAGGACTCAGTCGATGTTGTTGTGTGATTCTTCTCGGCTCTTTTCCCCACCAACAGTAACATGGTTGATGCCTGTTGGTGAGGACTGCTCACAAAATTGTGCATTCGAGTTCCCTGTAAATGTTTTATTACATTTGACTTGTAATGTTATCTGATTGCTTCTGTTCTTAATTGTCAATTGGGGCAAAATGATGCTTCTTGTGTCTGTCATTTGAGGTCATGCTATCACCTTTAAGACATTCATGGTCAGTAATAATAAACGGTAAAGCCTGTAATTTAGGGCTCCTCTAGTTACAGCAGAAGAATTTATACTCAAAAGATGCAGTAGTTCAACTATAAGACACCAAATGCCTGCAGAGATCAACAGAGAGACAATTAAGACCCTTTTACTCTAACTGACTCTAAGGAATAATTATACACCGTGTGCTGTAACTGGCTCCTTTTAACCCTGCCACTTTCTTACTCTTGTCCATGTGTGGTTATGAAATTGCATGTTATTGCATCTAGATAATTGTTTAAGTGATTCCTGAAGCTTTGTGTACGATACAGCAGCGCGGGGAGATTATTTTTTGTTGAATGTCGGCCACATTGTGATACCAAGATAAAACCTTTCTTGTGGGAGTGAAGGATAATAACATGACCATTTATTGCTTTAACAATACCCTTGTAGGACTCATACAGCTTGATTAGTTTGGATTTTCTATCGGATGTCTCAAGTGTTTTTCTTCTCCTTTGTTTTTGTACATAGCTTCATAGCTGCGATGGAAATATTCTCCTTCCTTTGCTAAGCACCCTGAGGAATTTGTGCACCAATGCATCTGTATCTGAAAGGCAAAAATAGCTTCACATTGGGAAAAGCATCTACATGTCAGACTGTGTCTAACAGGCCCAGCCTCCTCTCCTCTCTGGGGGATGACGACAATTCCCTGTAAAGAAATCAAATGATTTGGTTTACCCAGAAAGCTTAGAGAAGAAAACATATGGTGAATATGTGAAAGCCGCGCTTGAATGTTGTCTGCATTGTTTCCAGAAACAGCGAGCGAGGCTAAGATTGTTTTCTTATGCATGACTGTGAACCTAGGGCTGGGCAATATATCGATATTATATGAGGGATGTGAAGGGCTGAAAGGCTGCCTTTGCAGACATTTGTTGAGATGGACACAGGTAAACGGCAGGTTAACATGAGTGGGAGAGGACTGACCTGCAGAAGTGTTTGCTTGACATCTGGGCCAAAGAGAACATACAGAATATGCTAAATAAAGTCCACAAAAAAGTGCCGCTTATAAAGTCATTCAAGATAAACTGGAGGAGAAGGTGCCGAGTCAAAGTGAAAAATCTTCAGCAGCATTATATCAAAGTTCACAATTCCCTGCGTAGAAGTGGCAGCTCTCGAGACGAAAATGATGAATTTGCTCCTTCGTAAAGACCCCTCGGCAACTTATTGTTTTATTTGGTCCGCTTTAATTTGTGCATTTTGAAACCGAACCAGACAATCAATCTCACTGTGATTTGGACTAGCAAAACGGTCTATTGCTTGTGAAAGCGTCTTCAGAGGCGTAAATATGTGCGTTTCACTGTCACTGATGTGTAAATCACTGAAGGTTTGAATCCAGCATGCCTCCCCAAAGTGATGACACCCAGCGTTACACAAGAGGGAAGAAATGTGAGCGTCATGGTCCTCTTTCCTTTCTGGTCCCAGTCTGGTATTCGGTCTGCCCTTTGGATGTGGAATCCTTTGAGATCCGATACTTTGGAAATTTGGCATTAAGACAAAGTAGTGCGTTAACAAGTCGGCTCGGTGTAGTTCCACTCGGATATTGAGTTCAGTCAGAGCAGCAGCCAGTGGCTCGACCTGTAGAGTTCAGTTACGTAAGTACTTCGTCAGCTGTCAACACCACTGGAACATTTTCACTAGGTGTGAGGCTCAGTGGGAATATTTTTGGCTGTGCCTCACTGTGCATTGTCCCCATGCCACACCATTTTATGGGTAATGTCTTTTCAGTTGCATAATATCACACAATAAGAAACTCTACACTATGACACTTGTCACCCCGATCCCCTCTCTTTTTGCTGTTAAAGTACACTCTCTGTAGCTCTGAAGAGTGAATGCTAAAGTGTGTTTATGTGTTTTAGGTAGGGCTGCAAGGATTAATCAATTAGTTCTCAACTATTAAATTAATCGGCAACTTTTTTGATAATTGATTAATCGGTTTAAGTGATTTTTTTTTAAAGAAAAAAAGTCAAAATTCTCTGATTACAGCTTCTTAAATGTGAATATTTTCTGGTTTCTTTACTCCTCTATGACAGTTAACGGAATATCTTTGAGCTGTGAACAAAACAAGACATTTGAGGACGTCATCCTGGGCTTTGGCAAACACTGATCGACATTTTTCATCATTTATGACATTTTATAGACCAAACAACAAATTGATTAATCAAGAAAATAATTCGACAGATGAATCGACAGTGAAATGAATTGTTTGCTGCAGCTCTTATTTTCAATGATTGATGGATCTGTTAATTGTTTTGTCTGTAAAATGCCAGAAAATAATGAAAAGCCGTCAGAAGAGCCAAAATTGACAAAGTCAAATTGCTTATTTTCCCCAACCAATCATTCAAAACTCAAAGATCAGTCAGTTTACTCTCTGAAGTGCCTTAAAGTTGCGAATGAACCACTAGAATTTCTTAACAAAGGATCCAAATGTATTAACTTCAGTTTAATTAACACAGGAAAATGTCAAACTTAGACATCCATTTTAATGAAGACATTAATCACACCTCAATGTCAACATGTGTCATGGATGGCACCTATATTTGCATAACCCCAGAACCTGTCTGGGTTTTCTGGTTCCGGAGATGTTGTAAATCAGAGCTGCCGTGTTGGTTTAGTTACGTTACAGAGAGAGTCGTGTGTCTGCAGCGATGAGCTGCTGCTGTTGCTGCTGGAACAGAACATCACTGTACAGTGTGTCACTGCATCTATGGACGGCTGCCAGATGCTGTTTATAGCTTAGCTGGGGTCAAGTTTGACAGCTCTAATAACCCTGAACGCACTCACCGTCTAATCCATAAAAGGCTTTACAATCAAAGCCGAGAATGACTGGGCCGCCTCTGTGTGGCAAAATCCACCGGTGCATTGTGTCCAGCAGTTTAGTAGATGTGTAACTGTGTGCAATAAAAGAGCAATGGAGGACATTTATAGGACATGTTTTGGTGCCAATGTGTCTTTAATCCAGTTTATTGATTTGAATTAGTTAGGGATGTTGAAAACTAAAATGTAGGGCTGCAACTAACAATCATTTTCATTGTCGATTAATCTGTCAATCATTTTCTCTATTAATCGATAAGTTGTTTGCTCTATAAAATCAGTGTTTCTCAAAGCCCAAGATGACATTCTCCCCCCACCCCTCCCACGTCAGTCACATTCCTGTTTTGCAAGATGAGCTTCACTAGATATAACTTGATGTTTTTTGTGCATCATCATCAGCATATTGCCCGGCCCTATCCTAACCGATGCCCTCACTATACCAGTCATACCACCTAGAGAGGAACAGTTGCAGCTGTCATCCCCTCTTGTCTCATCTGTAATCTGTTAGCATAGAGCCTTACATTATGCTTTCCAGTGTTTACAAAAGCAGTGACTCAGTGTGTTTCTTTTTTTCTCTTTCCAGATGCCCCCTCCACAGAGCAGCAGGAGCTGTTCACCCAGAAACTCCAGCAGTGCTGCATGCTCTTCGACTTCTTCGACTCGGTGATTGACCTGAAGAGCAAAGAGATCAAGAGGGCCACGCTCAACGAGCTGGTGGACTACGTGTCCACCAACAGAGGGGTGCTGGTGGAGCCGACGTACCCAGAGATCACTAACATGGTGAGGACACACAGTGCTTTGGTGCTTCTCTAAATTTCTGTGTCCCTTTTGTTCAGTTATTAAACAAAGAGGTCTCCTCTCCGTGTCACTGTGCAACATCCTGTGCGCTTGAGCAGGATTAAAAAATGGAGGCCGATCGTGTGTCTAGACAGGATGTGTCATGTCAGCAGCACGGGAGGAACGTTTTACCGTCTTCACGCCTAAACCGTTACCATACCGGTTCCATTTAAGCACTAAACCCACAGGAAAAGTGAAGTTTTGTCCGTCTGTTTCTTTCCTTCTCTCTCTCTCTCACCCACTGCATCACCCACTGAGTACAGTACACGCAGAGGTCATCAAGTTTGTTTTGGATTTCACATCGTCTCCAACACTGTACAAACTGAATCTTTTTTTTCTCTTAAAACATGTTTGACTTTGAGAGTAATAGGCTCTGTCTTTCAACACCGCCTTGTCACTGTTGAAAGCTTCTATGATGACACACATGTAGCCACAGTACAGGGAACAATACTGCTAAGCTTGATTCTGTTTGCCAGAGGTTTGAGGTGTAAGCATCTTCTGCACTACCAGTCTTATTCAATGCGTGGAATGAATCCACTGACTTGAGATTTCTAACCTCAGTTAAAAGTTAATAGTAAGCTAAAGTCAGTCAGCGTCCATCACACAACACTTCCTGTATCTATTTCACAACAAACCCCACACACAGATTTCATTCTCTCTTTAGCTCTCTTGACTCCAAACACTTAAGAGGCAGCGCTCTTCTGTGGGTCACTTCTGGTAATGCAGGTCACATGACATCCAGACATTTTTTCCCTCTATAAACATTTATAATAAAGAAATTCCTGCACACTGTCTTATCGCTGATTTATTTATTTATTTAAGTGTCCGGCGTAGCTCCACCCTCTTGTGTCACTTATGGTTGCAAACCAAGACGACGACCGACAAAATGACGAACTTGAGGCTTCAAAAAAGAAGTCCACAAACCAATGGGTGTCGTCACGGTGACTTCGACCACTTCTTAAAAACAGTCTATGCTTGAGAGTTATGCAAACATTAAAAAGTTCCTCCTTGAATTATCATAATTTGAACCTTTAGATTAGGGCCGGTTGCACAAAACACCTTAACTTAAGATCTTTGATTTAAATGAAATTGATTGCACAAAACACCCATAAGTCTTCTCCTTAAGGTGTCCTTAAAATGTTCCTTTTAAGTGTTTAAGATTTTCTCCTTATCTTGGTCTTAAGGAATCCCTTAAAGTTTGTTAAACTGTTGCACAAGAGACCTTAGCAACAAAAGTAAGGAAAAAAAACTTAAGGTACATCTGGCTTGACCACAAGCCAGTCTATACTAACAACACAGAGTGATGAGGAGTTGAGACGCCCCGTTGCAATTAACGACCACTCTACGGTTTCATGCTACGGGATACCAGTCAGTAACAGGCCAGGTATTTCTGCCGTGGTGAAGTTCCCGTCAAAACAAGAGGATGATGAGATTATGGCACACTTCTTTAAAGCTGCCGGGTGACAGACGGGACCCATATCAGGATTCAAGCACCTGAACAATATGAAGATCAATTTGTTGACAGAAAAAAAATCAACATTCAGTTAGTCTGCAATCATGAAAATAAAATAACCCCAGTGGCCTGGCAGTGCCGACACCGGTCTCCCCGGAAACTAGAATTTACCCCTGTAAAATGTCTTTCAATACAGTAAATGCCTTAATGTTTGCCATTAACTAAGGAAACCTTTTAAGGGACTCTGTGCAGCACCCTGAAGTAAGTCCCTCAGCTAAGGAGAAAGTAAGTGTCATACTTAAGGCGAAATCTTAAAGTGCTCTGTGCAGCCGGCCCCAGGAGTCCTCTCTCGCATTATGTCCGTGTCAGTCATTATTATTTACATGGCAGCATGGTTAGTTACGATACATTAGCGAGTGAAGCACACCAGTGGTATTTATAATAACCGTCCCTGTCTGGTGTGATCATCAGAATGCTTCCACCATGAATCAGACGTATTCTTAGAAATCTAAAAACATGTTTTTCACTCAACACAATGAGGAAAATAGTTGCATGTGAAAATTACACTTCAGTACTTAAATCATATGAAGTTATATTTTATAAACATATCATCTGGAGATGTGAAGTACTTCCAACTTAATGAAGGTCAGGGTTGAATGATTAACACATCGGCTGCTGTAGGAATCTTGTTACACAATAGCGTGTTTGAACCCTGCCAAGTATCTTTGGCCAACATGGTATAGATCTGTGCTCGTGGAGCAGGTGCCCCGAGCAGCCTAGTTTCCTCCTACGGTACAATAATGACTCATGTGCAACATTTACAGTACCGTCAGTGCTGCAGTGATTCACTCCACGCTGCAGATTAACATGACTGATACGAACGAGCACAGCTGAGTCAAGGAGTCTTCAGATTATTAATGGGCTGTAGGCAGTAATCCATGTCATACCTGCAACCATTGATTTAGGATTCACTTTGTCTCTCACTTGTCTTTTAAGGTGTTTTACAGGTCAAGATAAGTACTTTAAGTGGTTGATATACAACTGGGAGCAAAATGAGAAGGACTAGAAGATTTGAAAGTTGGTAGTCGTCGCCTTTTTAACCATTTCCTCCCTAGGTTTGGAGACAGAAGGCCTGATATTAATCACACAAATGCAATAACCAATGCAAAGTGGTATGTCTTGGGTAGGGGAGGGAATCACCAGAGGTGCCACGATGTGATCTCATTGCGATTTTAAACATATTTGCGATATGCTCAGTATTGCGATAAGATATATTATATAGGGGTGTACATTCCAAGCAAAAATACTATTTGAAAATCATTGGGAATTAGTCGATTATTATTTGAATAATCGCCGGTGGTAACGATACTACCAGCGCCTGCAACATTTAATACAAGGGAAATATATATTTTTTAAGATGGGACGAATAGTTGCATAAACTATTTGATTTTTTTTATAATTTAAAGGGACTGTTTGTAACACGCAACAGCGTCTGAAAGACAGAATAACGTCCATCGGATTGTTAAGAGGTTAACAGTTTATATAATAAAAGAACGACACTTGACGTCCGTCAAGTGCTCTATACATTTTTTTCCCTCCCCTAGTTTTTGGTGCACGGATCATTTTAGCGGCGTTTCTGCTTTAACCACATTGTTCTGAATTTTTTTGATGCCGAACACATCTGCTGGTTAAAATAGTTTATTTACATTTTAAGCATTATTTCTGCACATTTTCTCCAAGTGTTTAGTTTGCTCTTGTTTGCTGATAAAATCACCGGAGTGGCAGAGAAGTGATGTTGCACCAGAAATAGACGTCTATTCTCAGTGCAAAGTCTAAGGCCCAGTTTCCACCAATATCCCAACGCTGCTTTGCGCTGGTTGTTGTGCAGCTAGAAAACTAGGGCCCTGAAGATGAATATATGAATAAAATATGAATGCTATTTAAGTTCTTGTTACCTTAATGTGGGCAGAGCGAGAAGAGCAGTTGAGTAGGAAGAGAAGTTTTCATTAAAAAGATGCTTGTTTCATCGGCATGCCTCTGCCTTAATGCAATTAGGAGTGCAAAAAGTACTATTCAGGCACATTCAGTGCTAATATTTCTTAAGTACTCCATTAACAAACCAGCTGTCACATTCAACAAACAGCACCATTGTGCAGCTGTCATGTGCTAAATTATGTTTTCTGGATTCATTTGTCTTGTGTGGTGCAGATTTCTAATTACAGTGATCAAGAAATAGGCCGTTTCCAATAAGATTATAGTCATAAACGGTGACGGCGCTTCAGTTGTAATCAAAACTGACCAAAAAAACAAACAAATAAAATAATAGCATGTAAACTAGCTTTGGGTACTGCTGCCACAGTTTGGCAAACATTGGCAGCAGGAAAGGCAATGCAAACATGGAATAGTGAAGGTAAATATGAAGTTGACAGCCAACTAACGTTTAATGTCAATGTTTAAACTGGTGCAACGTCTGTGTTTAAGGTACAGTATGTACAGTATGTACAGTATTAGCAACATTCTGCACACTGTTATTGTTTCGGTCCCGCCCCTTAAAGCAACCAAAACCACTCGGCCAGGACATCATTTAGATTTCAAATGGAGAGTTATGGCTGCTAACAACACTGGGATCTATATAAATGCTGTCTCTCTACCTTCACTTTGTCAGGAGTTAGTAAAGCTGTAAAGCTCTACAAACAAAAAAAGAGCTCATATAAACAAAAGAAAACACAAAATATAAAGTCAGACTCAGGTTTACTACGTCCACTTCTTATATACAGTCTATGGTTGTCAATCATGCTTTGACAGAAAAACATGCCGTCAGGAAAGTGTGTGAGCAAAAGGTCCGCCACTGGATAATGAGCTACTTGACATGTAGCTCGGTTGCATATTGCAATAGTAGTTTTAAATGCATGACTCCAGCTGGTGTGCAGGTATTGTCAGTGGTCCTTCTTGGTAATCTTATGTATGTATTCAGGAGGCAGGACGGAGGGGACGTGGGTCGAGGCTCAAGAGAAAGCCAGTCCTGCACCGCAGACGGGCTTCTTAACGAGGGTTAGACAAATAGCAGCTGCACTTTGAGAGGGCTGGCTTGATAACAGCTCTCCCAGATCCTCCATGCTTGGCATCACATGATAATGAAGAGGTGAGGGTTTAAAGTGCTGCCCATTATTCTGCTGCAGTGAGGACGGCTTTGATCACGGAGGTTGTCGGGAGTACAAACAGCCAGGTTCCTCATCCATGTGAAAGGAGGTCTGCGCCTTATTTGCCAACTCTATAATTAGTGTTTTGAGTATATTATAGAAAATCACATCTCCCTCAGACGGTTTGTATTCTTCCCTTTTTCTGTGCCACAGATGAGCGCAAAGCCAGCCGGGTTAACGGGAAAGAGCATCTTTCAGCTATAATTCCCCTTTTATTTGCTTTAATTCCCACCTTTTTCATCCTTTTTGCTAATGCCGCACTAAATGCGTTCACTTTTTTTTCTCTCCATCTCACACCCCCACCTACCTCTCTCTCTCTCTTTCTCTCTCTCTCATCCAATGCGTTGCTAGGTGTTCGTTGCTACTATTGTCACCCTCAAATTGACCCCGTACGCCTCTCCAGCCTCCCTTATCGTCAGCATGTGTACACTGGTTTCACTTACAGCCCTGTCACTTAGGAACAGCCCTTTCAGGATCCTCCTACGTTACTTTCACACACAAATCACAGTTTCCTTTTTCTCTCCTCTCACACACTTTCCATGTTTGCCATCCTCCCACAATGTTTTCCTCTTGTTTAGTCCAACTGTAGTTATTTTTCGACATTGTGAAGTGACTGGGGGAATTAAATAAGCGTGCCTGATGGTTGTGTGGTGAGTTATGCAACTCATTATGTTGTAGACGGTGTTCATCTCTGAATCCTTCCACTCCCTTCACCGCCGGCAATTTTCAAATTGTTGGAAGTTAATATTGAATTGAATGAATTTTGTCACATTTTTACTTTTATTTGGGAGATGAGAATAATAAGATATTTCTTTGTACTACAGTTCAGTGAGTAGTCGACTAGTCAATTAAACGTTGCTACCTTGCTAGTCGGCGCCAGAAATACCAGTCGGTTAAACCTATTATCATTTTATTGGGGCTGTCAAAGTTTGTTTTAACGCCACTAATTTCTTTAACGCAATCGATATTTGGGAGGTTGTAGCGGGCTCAGTTTTAAAGCTAGAGTGAAGATCCTTGTATCATATGAAACTAGTACACCTAAGGAATCCATTGGTATCAAACTTATGCTATATTTTGGCAAAGATAAAACTGTCATGTCCATTTTCAAAGGGGTCCCTTGACCTCTGACCTCCAGATCAGTGAATGTAAATGGGTTCTATGGGTACCCACGAGTCTCCCCTTTACAGACATGCCCATGATAAGAGAATTAAATACTTGACAAATCTTTCTTTAAGGTACATTTTTCATCAAATGTGTGATTAATTTGCGATTAAATATTGGAATGGATTGACGGCCCTAAGATATGCTTTCTCAGCTGTTGCTGTGCAGAGCCTCCTCTGATGCTGCAGGAGGAGCTTTGTTCTGAACTCATCAGTCGCTCCTGACTCACTTCCACTCCGCCACGTTCTCCCCGCTCCCGCATCCCACCACCTCCTCTTTCTGAAATAGCGGCCGGTTATCTCTTGATCAACTGGATTGACCAACGGTTGGGCTCCTTCCGTGTAAACGTCAGGGAAATTAGTCATTACAAACATCCTTTGTTATATACAGTATCTGTGTTGCCATGGAGTCAGCGAGTTAGCCGTGGGCTGCAACTTGAGCCCTGTTTGTCTATATTTGCTGACATTAAGGCCATTTGGCACCATTAAAAGCATGCTGAATGAGCTATCAGCAGTTCCTGTATGTAATGTGCTGATGGATGAACAGACAACTATTACTGGATTACTTTGAGACTGAAGAAAACTTAGAAACCTGATGATTCTCAGGCAAGGTCTGAGTTATAAGAAACGTCCTTTTTTCTGTGATTCTATGCAGATTTATGGACGTTTTGTCACGATGGACATCAGAGATGAGGATATCCTCGGGAAGCATACGCCACACTGAATCTAAAAATATGCGTGTATCATGCCTGTGTTCTGACTTTACTGAGTTTTGAACTTGAGAAGGAGTACGATGTTTGACGCAAAGTGTGGCAATCAGACGCTGAGGGGTTTTAAAGTACCTTAATTACCTTCATGAGTTGTGTGTAACAGCCAGTGCGGCTGCTCGATCAACTACAATACCTAACTTTCCATCACTCTAAGAACACCAGCATCCACTTGATGAATAGACAGATTAATACCTTCAATGTTAAATGTGATCCTTGTTCAACAATAATTACACTTTACTGTCAATACCAGTCTATATGAGGTTCAGTTTGTGCTCCTGAATGTGCCCCGATGCCATCAACTCCACCATCCATCTCCACTTGGTAAGCATTTGGCTTCGGAGCACTCCTTCTGGAAAAATGGGCATCACACTGAGGCACAATGTCCCGCCTGGCAACCCACTCAGTGAGTCATCTGATTCCAGCTCAGCCAATGATGTGCCTCACACCATGAAAGCAAAGTGATGTGCCACAGAGAGAGAGAGAGAGAGAGAGAGAGAGAGGTGGCACACTGATTTATTCATCTGCCTCATTAGCAGCATCTGCATACAGATGATTATGTAAAGCCATTACTGTGGTCTGAAAGGCGGGTCAGTCACGCATCAGGTGAAAACTGTTGCTCTAATTGTTGATATGATATATCCCGAGGAAAGAAAGTGGCAACTTATGTGATTGTTATATCGTAAGAGACATGATCTTCAGTTCACGTGTTGGGTTAAAAGTCGTTTCGCACCAGTGTAATGCGAGAATGAGGTGCAGGAATACAGAAAATCTGCATGCGAATTTTCCACAGGACGACTCTGCACACCGGTTCCGGTGCGAATTATCCGCGTTGCCATGCTACATTTTCGTCAATGAGGCCACATGCGTTTCCTCCCGAACAGTGCCCGTGTCCACTTCACACAACAAAACCCAACGTTAACTAATCGGACTAACTCGGACCCCAAATGTGATGCTAATGCTAATGTTAGCGGTTGTGGCTAGCTCCGTACCTGTGACCAACGTATAACGTTAGCAAGTGCATATCAGCTACATTGCCATCTTCATCGTATCCCAGCTGCTGGGCGATCTCAAGCCATACGTTTTCCTTTATTTGGTTGTTGAGGTTGTAGCGGGCGACGGCCCATTGTTATTCCGAAACACCAATAGTCCGAAATATGTCGGACCAAAAAAAGCCCATTTGTACGACAGTCCGTTACCCCGAAAACAAACGCCAAATCCTCCGAAAATACGCACCCTCCATGCAACAAACAGAAGCTAATTCTTATGCAGAATGATGGTGATCAGTCGGAACATGATGAATGATTTTAATGGTCAAACATACATTTTTCGCAGGTGGAAATCCACTGAAATCGACGTCCATCTGCATATTTTTCCCCGCACGAATGTTCCACAAAGGGTGTGCAGGCATCCATAAGAACCCACAAAATCCGTTGTTATAAATTTCCGTGCTAATTTTTCGGATGTAAATCTGGGCTTGGTGTGAAAACGGCTTTAAATCTTGACTTAAGTGACAGATACGTCACAGGTATGACATAAACAGGACCCAACAGGTGAGTCTTTGTAGTAGGACAGGTCAGAGGCTGCTGTAGTGAAGGAAACCATAATCTGATGACATTAATGCTGGAGCTGAAACTATTAATTTACTATCTGCAACAATTTTGCTAATCAATTAATTGTCATATTTTACGTAGAAATGCCAAAAATGTACTGTTTCCAGCTTCTTAAATGTGAATATTTCAAGGTTTTTTAAGTCATCTATGATAGTAAATTAAAAAAGCAGAAGCAATTTGAGGATGTCAACTTGGGTTCTAGAAAAACATAGCTATTTTCTGACATTTTAGAGGTTCAATGAGGAACCGGATTAATAGAGATCATAATTTTGTCTCTTGTTTGAAAACTATGAACCACCTTGACTGCTTTATTGGCACCAGCGTACTGAGGTGTACTGCCAGTCAGTGAAGCTGAATATAATAGTTTTCAGATGTATTAGTGGGTGTGTCGTGAATGCTTATATGTGCAACTTTATTGCAGAGTTGTCAAAAGTGTTTCTTAATGCCAAACAGCCAGAAACTCCACGGAGTGTATAATAAAGCATGCAGGCAGTCAACAGGTCCTGTTACTGTCTGGCTAGAGAATGAACGAGATGCTGGATGTAATCGACTGTTGTGTCCAGATGGTGTTTTCATCAGCTCAGAAAACAGCTGCATTTACACTGTCCGACTTCTCTAAAATAACAGGAAGCACACGAGCGGGCAAATAACAGCTCAGTGCGAACAGTGGCGAGCTGAAGGGGCATCTGTGAATGCACAGCTCAGTCAGCCTTGAAAAGGA